>NQII01007369.1:81075-95771 GCA_002778355.1 Clitarchus hookeri | reverse complement strand
CTTTGTAAGGACATGGATTTTAAAAATCACTCCAGCTGACTGGACGGAACCTGTTAGTAGTCTTGCTGTAACGTATGTTTGTAAGCATATGTTTTTATTGCTGCGGTGTTTTTAGTTGTTAGATATATCACAATTTCATTTATTCTGTTTATTAATTATTAACAATGAATGTAACAAAATATTCAGTATGTTAAAATGTANAAATGTGTAATACTATCGATACCTATACGAAAATCAACACGGAATCTGCTATACGAGTTGAGTTCTACAGAAAAGAAATTAGTTAAAAGATGAAATAATTCATAACTGAATTATACGAAATGACAGTTCAGTTGTTTCTTGAAAACATTATTTCCAAAAAACAAATAACCATATAGGTAAACTGAAAAAAAAAATTCTGTGTAGATTAATTCGACGAGAAATTGTGTAACTGTGGCACCTTTTATTCGATAAGGCAATGAAAATCCAAATAAAAGTGTAATGCAAAGTTAAAAATAAATACAGTACCATTATTCCGAGGGTCTGTGAACGAATATTCCAAAATAAATATTTACATTTGTATATTTTACGTCTATGTTACACGTTTATGTAAACGACTTTTGCCAATAATGCCTAAAAATGCATTTTTACATATACTTTAAAAATTTGTATTCCTTGTTCTGGGAACAATCTGAGGTGATTCTGTTATGATTACCAAATGCTCATTTTGAATCATGTGCGTACGAAGTAATATAAAATTGAACTAAATAAACTCGATGTCTCTAAATATATACGCAACACTTTTGATATGATGTTAAGGACGCATTTGACACTGCAAGTTTTAAGTATTTTTCACCTGACCACATGATGTAAATGATAAGACATTTAGTCCGAAGAAGGTATTGTACATTTCCTCATCACACATTTCAAAGTTTAGAATACTGGTTTTGGTTAACTGCTGGTTTAGGTAAACACGACAATCATGTAGCGAATATATGCTTAAAGCTTGCTACTATTAAAACATCGTTTAGTGTTAATAATGCTATAATTAAGGGGCCCTCCTACGATAAGATACCCGTGTGTGTGGCCGTGGTGCGGGGGGTGGGGGATAGTAAGGTCGACATTGCCACGCGCATCAAGTGCACGATCACCGCTACGCACAAGACTTTGAACTGGCGTGCAGTGTTCTCGTCGTGCTGTGTAAAGTTTGAAGCAACGGTCAGTGCAGGGTCCTCTAGTATTTCGGTATGTGTACGACACATATGTTATGAGACACAGANGGTCCTCTAGTATTTCGGTATGTGTACGACACATATGTTATGAGTCACAGCGCTTTGAAAAAGCCGTTTTTATCTACGTTGGAGTGCTCTGAAAAGGTGTTTCTAATGTGCGTGACTTCTTGGAAGCAGTCAACAGGTCTCGTCTGAAGTGTGCGTTGTTTTCGTGTATCACACTCGACGCACGTTTAGCAGTTTTGTGGGAAAACTTTTATTTCAGACACTCTGAAACCAATTCAAGTGCCAGGTAGTACGGCCCCTTAAATGAAGTTCGTATCGTTGCACTGGAAGAAGTGCCGGTAAAAACATATGTAACACTTTGCCTGATCAAAATAAGTAAATAATGTATTCCTTTGGTACATATAATTGGTGTGGTGTTGAAAACAAGGTGACTCATGCATAAATAATACTTCTGTTGGGCGTTTGAATAGCTGGTGCTGCAGAATGTGTTATTAGTAGTCCTACACGATAATTTTTAGAACAGCTGTCTTTGTGATTTTGAATAATTTCGCATATGAAATTATTTCAGAAAACCTGCACATTTTGCGTAGTGATTCAGACTTTCTTTGTAGACACAAAAAAGTCCTTGTTTTCTGATATTCGGTTTAGCTAGGGCATGCTAACTTACCCGATGTTTACACTTCCGTGGTTACCAAGCAATCCTTTCAAGAATAAGGCGTAACTCGCCGAACTTCACAACTTCGTGTTGCATCCCAATAAATCACCATAAATTCGGTACTCAGCGGCAGCTAGCTCAGGGAGCGTGATAGGAATTTAACGAGGATACTACCATAATTAAAAGTCACCACCGGTATTTTCGAGCACCCACAGGGGATTATCGCGAAGGTGCCCTGATTTATTTCCGAGCGTTTAATTGCTTCACACAAGCTCTCCACACTGGGTCTTCAGTGTGTTAAGAATGTCTCTGGCCTCCCGCGAGTGTTCGGCACTCATGTTCCGAGGTTTACAAAACAATATGTAGAGGCCTTTAGAAGGCCTGCATCTCCGACTCCAGTCTATCTGCCTCTTCCTGGCGACCACGCCTACCTCCTCGTGGCTCGAGTTGACCCGTGGATACCCGACATTGTCCTCTCGGAGCCAACCAGAGAGGCGGAACCTCTAAGCTCCGCCTACAACGTCTGTCATCCTTCCCGTGGGCACAAATTTATTTTCCATGTGAATATTACATACGCTTTGATCTCTGAGGTATGACTCTGAACAACTTATTAACACTACCGAAATACCATTACTTTATAAAACAATAATTATACAATTGTGGCCCCGCCATTTACGCTTGTCACAAAAGGCTAGCCTAGGTTTAAGTTATTTTTGTGACGATAGAATAATATGATTGTTTATTTGGTTAGATTCTCTATTTTCTTTGTAATGAAAACCAATTCTCCACTTTCAAGTGTGTTTATTGAAAAAAACAGCTCGTAGAATCATAGCGAAATTCTTCAAGAACCAATTATGAACGAAAATAATTTGAAGCCCTTGTAACGTATTATTTTATGGCATACTGAAGAGTAGTAATAGAATATTTGTATAAATGTTGAGATCTGATCAAACAAAATCAGGATATTTCATTCTATGAAACAAAACAATCATAAAATTACCGTATTACAATTAAAGATGCTTTTTTTTCTGTCGGAGGATAATTGAGTCGATTTGATGTAATAAAGAAATTCCTCATTATAAAAAACCAAAGGATGTTGCCTCCAAAAACAAGAAAGATTATATTCATAAAAATAATCTAACATCACATAATAATGGCCTCCATATTTGTTTAAATTGATGTGACTTATCCAATAAACCGAACTGTGATTTTATTTAAATAAATTATTGGCAACATGAAAATACATCGACGGCCAAATCAAACCTAACACTGTGAAACACAAAGTATTTAGAAACACCACATAATAATTAACAAAATTTGGTATTCCGAAACTGGCCCTAAGTTATGACATTCCTTTTCTCATATCTCTGTCAACTTTACCGGGCGCATGCCAGTCGCTTTGTCAGTTTAGTAATGCTCAGTTAAGAGACAGAGATTTACTTATTATCGAGGGGCCGCATTGGTTTAGTTGTTAGTTGTTTAGTTGCCCCCCCCCTCCCCCTAAGTGAACCGGGTTTGATTCCCGGCGTTTTTGCATGCGGGAATCGTGCCGCGCGATGCCGCTGGTCGACGGGTTTTCTCGGGGCTCTCCCGTACCCCCCACCACTACATTCCGGAGCTGCTCTATATTACCCTCAATCACCTTAATCGGCTCTCGAGACCTCGCTGTTAAGAGTAGTCCAAGTATCCTCATTCACTCTGCCATTTATTATTGAAGGTTGATTTTGAAAGTGCCGAGTTACCGGTGAACACACCACACTAAATTGTCAGAAGACGACCGTGACTGCAGTCCAAAAAAATTAGCTGTGGTGGGAGCCCGTAGCAGGCCGCTTGTGTCCTGGCTACTGGAGATGGGTAGCACAGCATTGCGCCGCGCAGTTGGCTAACTCAGTTCATTGCGCACGGTGAGTCAACTCACTTCCTTCAGAATATGTAACTAACGACTCAGTGGCGCTGTGGACTAGTGAAGAAGATATCGGGAAAATATCCACACTAGTTGTATAGATTATATTTAAAATATAGTTTTACGAAACTATGTATACAGTTCAACAATTTTGCGACTACCTGAAATGTGAAATAATAAGTTATTAGCACCTTGCAATACTTATGTACACTTGCAGTTGTTTTGTTTCTAAAATATACAACTGCTACATGTTGTTGGCGAAGCGTCTGTAATTCTATTGCATGAA
Source organism: Clitarchus hookeri (assembly GCA_002778355.1). Taxonomy (NCBI): domain Eukaryota; kingdom Metazoa; phylum Arthropoda; class Insecta; order Phasmatodea; family Phasmatidae; genus Clitarchus; species Clitarchus hookeri. The sequence continues at coordinate 91,710 of NQII01007369.1, read as the reverse complement.
AAATATTGTAAAAAAAAAGTTTTAATTCGTGACACGGCTAGAGTATCGCGAAATTACCAATGAATCATTATGACTTTGTTTTATTAATTTTATTTTTCTACGTTTTCCAAACCACTTTTCTAATCGGTTAATTATATTTCATAACAGTTCCTTACTTCCGTCCACAACAATGAGCAAGAAGCCAAAGAAAAGATGACATTCCTAATAGAATTGCGAAGATGTGTTTATTTATAAACAGTTTTAAAACACAATTGAGCATGAAATTTATATTTGAATGCTCTTACCTAACACACAATAATCAGACGGGCTTACTCTCAGTGTACAACACATAGCAACACAAATTGCACATGCAACCGAGTGACAAGACTTTTTATTTGTTGACTGCAACGACTGGCGAAGCGCGCCGTGCCGAGCGCGAATGCCGATGGCACGCCATAGAGTAAGTGTTTAGTGGAGCGCTGCGCGGCTGTGCTTCTGCTACGCTCCGCAGGTACGCTCCGCGAGCCAGCCTTGCGGCATGCTCGTTGCGGGGCACAGTCGCTGCGCAATTGAGTCGACACACTACGCCAACTCAGTGAGAGGTGCGCTTGTGTCAGTGCGCCAGCACCAGAAATTCCAGTAAGTTACCCATGGCTACAGGCTACAGGTTTATTGATCCTTGCCGGATGAGGACGTGGTAAGTTACAGAGGGCGGTTGGAGGGGAGGTGAAGTCGGAGGCGTGATCGCGTGAGCGTTGGTTTGAGAGCGCGTTCCGAGTTCGTGGTTTCCGTGAACTTCAGCTGCGACGGCAGATGATTTACTCCTGGAGACACTCAGCAGGTAAAGGCTGCTCGCTTCTGAAATTAGCCTTTGTAAACCAAAGTCGCTACCCGGAACTACGCATGTGCTACGGAGCGCACTCAGAGAGACAGACTCCCAGCCAACTTGGCAGCGAAATAACGTAAATAGTTCCAAGAATTGACGTTTTGTTGAGAGCGTAATATGGTCCTTTCGCGGTTACTTCCAACTTTTCTGAAGCACTGCCAAAGTTCTGCTTCTAGTATATTTCTTCGCCTCACGCAAACAAAGCTTAACCAAGTTTACAAAATTACACCTCAGGGACAACGCACCGCATTGGTGCGTGCGCACACAGTGCTTATGAAAAATATTATTGCACTATTTCTTTATAGGCATTGCCAGCAAACATATTTTCTCTCTGTGTTAGTTAATATTATTATAAAATGAAATATAATAATTTATATAAATAAATATAAGTAAAAATCTATTTAAACAAAATTAAGGTACTTTCATGTTAAGAGAAGTATAAAACGCTTGCGATACTTGAAACAATGAAGAAATAACAAGGCACGGCATACATAGGGCGACTTTTCAAAGATATGATCCAAACAGTGTGAGTAAACACCGAATATACTATATCACATTCTGTCTTTGTAATCTTAAACACCGAAGAGCACGAATTCGCATAATATCAACGAGTTTACTTTCCTAAAAATGCCACGTATTCTCTTGGATGACGCATGAATAATGTGAGGCAGCCGCTGGCAGTGCTAATGTTATAGAGTGTTCCTGAACTACAGGTACCAACGTTGTTAGGAGATTCCCTATGCAAAATGGGACAGAAAACATTATACGGGTAATTTCGTACATTAACTCGTAAGGGAGGTAGCAACCCATGAAAATCGATATTTCGAACGGTTCTACCGGAAAATAATGAAACCTACATGAGATGATGGAGCCATTCTGTGAGTAATGTTTTCTTTAAACATGATCTGAAACTTGCAAACAGTTGTGGAGTACTATCATCCCCTACATTGAGACACTTGGGGTGGTATGTTGTTATCATGCCAATGTGTGTGTAACCCTCGGGTATTTTTTAAAGACGTCATAATCATACGTTACTGCAAGTTATTTGTGCATTAACGTACTGTAAGTATGATTATAACGTCTTAAAGAAATATCTAAGAGTTACACACACATTGGTAGGATACTAACGTACTACCCCCTATTTTCTTACTGTACGGAGATTATAGTACTCCACAACTGTTCATAGGTTTAGGTCTTAGTTAAAGACAACGTTAATCTCAGAATTGCTCTTCCATCTCACGTAGATTTTATTATTTCCAGTTAACAGCGTTTGACATATCGGATTGCAAAGGTGGCTACCTCACTTGCGAGTTACCGTAAGACATAGTGCGTATAATTATTTCTATCTTTTTTGCATAGAGAATCACCTCACAGCATTTGTACCTGTAGTTTAGGACCATTATGTATAGTAGAAAGACACTTATTGAGAACGAAACAAGGTCTTAAGCAAGGCAATTGTGCCAGCGAGCAAGGGAGTACTTGAACGGTAGAACTAAAAACAAGTACGGAGCTAAGTAACGACCAAGTAACGGAAAATAACAGTTATTTTTATAAACGAGAACGCTTTAAACAAGCTACGAAACTTAATGGAAATAAAGGCTATAATAAATTGTGCACAGAAGAAACAGATACATAAGTTTTAGCACAAACACACAGAGAGAAAGGCCAACAAAATATTCATTTGTACAGGGCCAAAAATATATTTAGGTGCCACAACAAAATATTTTAATGAGTAAACCAAACTTGAAAAACAACAATATTATTTTGTTCATCTAAAGAAATACACGCTTGAACAAACGAAACCTCTGTGTTGGGCCAAAATAAATTAGATTGTCAACTAAAGATTTTGTTGAATCAACTGTATGTACATATTTGTTTGGCCACTCATTTGAGTTCATTCGTTCGAAAATACAGCTGTAGAGATTGTTTGCATTTTTTGTGACAATTACGATAGTAACAGTGTAAATTAGTGCATTTATAGATGTTTAATAAAAGTTGAACAGGTAACTGAAATATTTCGTTTCTGGCGTTGTGCAATATTTGACTGTCTGCATTAGTAAACATTCAAGCGTTATCTGTAGTCACTTCAGCCGTGGTGGCTATGACATGACGCTCTTGCGCAGATGATCTAGGATAGAATCTCGGCCAGGCTTCAAATTAATTTTATTTTAACCGAAATTGTTTAATGTACTTAGAGTCAAATAAATAAGAAGAACAAAAAAAAATGATGTTGCAAAAAATATTTTATAACTCCTTTGCAAACAATTAATGTGGTTGCGCCAGACAAACTTTGCGTGGTGTAACAAATCATTCTTCTCAATGCACTGACTATGAAGCACAGTATTACCGTGATCTAATTACGAAATTCATATCCTTAACTTGGGAGTTAAGGTTGGATTAGTGGTCAGACACAAGTCTATCACGCGTTGATTCTTCATTCGAACCCACACCCCTGGCAGAAGAAGAAAATAGGACGTGGATTCTATCATTGAGAGTGTAATGGACACTGCCATGGCCGAGGGGTTTACTCGGGGTACTTCAGTTTCCTTTCCGGCCTTAATTCCGTCGCTGTTTCACCTAACTGGCATTCTTCGGGTTTGCTGGAGTGACATGTCTATTCCTCGGGTGGCTTACCTTGCTGTAGTAAGTGCCAGCTTATTCTCGTTAATACTGATTCTGTCTGCAGTGGGAAATAACATGACATACCGCTGGACACAAAATACCTGCCACTTTAAAATGTGTATACGTTGGTTAGTGTTGTATGAAGGTTCAATTAGAAGTTGCCAAGTTAAATGTGTCGTGTCACCATTTGATTAACCACGGCGACTCTGTTTCAGTGCCGTCTGTTCCGTTGCTCAGGTCTGCATTGCCATTACTTTCCAGTTCCTCAGGACGTCGCTGCACATCAAACTCGTAACGTAGTATGGAGGCCTGTTCAATTGTGTGCGTGCGAGGGCAACACGTTATGGACGGCGTTTCGCACAAGTTATTATTCCCAACAATAGCTCAGCGCTTAGGTTATTTATTTCTGAGCATATTTGTAGCACTAAGATTAGTGATATGTAGGGTTGGTATTTACTTGTCACTGTTGGTAAATATATGCTTGTTATTAGAATGGTGACATTGTACTTTTAGCTATGACATTTCCACATGTTAGTTTCATTAAAACTAGTCGAATTATACACTTTGTATAATGACATATCTACTGTGCCCCATCCCGTATTTATTTTAATTCTCATGTCATACGATTTTATTAAATATGTGAAATTGGAAAAATGTCGGAATTCAAATGTATAAGACTTTCATTCATTAAAGAAAAACCATTACGGAAATTAAAGTGCGTGGATTTTTTTTTACATTTGTGTAATTTTGTTCGACCGATTCATAGATCTACCCATTAGGCACGTGAGAATGTTAGTTTTAAAAGTATTGCGATATTGCTTAATAGGCTGACCATAAAAATAAATATCGGTGTTCAAAAATACAAAGTTACCCGGCAACTAACTGTAACAAAAGGCACTATACGCAAGAAAACCTATTTAAAGAACTTCGTTCGCTGAATTTTCTCTCGGCAAAGGAGAGTAAAGGAGAAACAGAACTCGTTCGCTGCCCTCCTGGAGAAAAGTTTGGTAACGTCGGGACCACGCAATACGGTTTCATCAAAAGTCACTGCCGTTATTACTGTTTCGAACCAAGAGACGAGCTTCAAAAGAGAGAGTGAGAGAGAAAAAGAAGGTGTCACCGTGGACTGAAAATTGTTTGTTCAAGATATTAGCAGCGCCACATTTGAAAGTGTTTTCCAGGACTTCTCGTATGTTGTCAAAATTATTTAAAACTGACATATAATTATATTTATATAAATAAAAGAGTAAGTTAATTATGTATATCGCAAATAAATTATATATGTTGCTATACGTCCACACACAACATGAACGAATAACATATCGCTAATAATAAGTTTTAAAATACAAACCACTTGATTATCGTGGTACGTAAGGAAGCAAACATAATTTGAATATTCAGCATTAACACAAATTTATTTCAATAATAGAGAATTGTATATGGATTACTAATAACCTGTATGTAGGTTACTGGATATATCTAAAACTCTTTTTAAATCTAATTATGACAAAAAAAAATTAACGTTTTAAGTGACAATTTTGTGACAGAGAAATACGATTGGTCTCTCTGTGACTGGCCTATTACTACATTACAATATAGGAAATAATTAATGTACATTTAATAGACACGTCTAGCAGTAGGGGAACTCAGTAAACACGATATGAAAGAATGCAGCGACACATCGGCACATGAAAAACCTGCCAACAAATAAGCTAGTACCTGGACAGATGAATATGGAGCAGCGCCGGAATGCAAGTTTGGGGGGAAACGGGGGATTACCGAGAAAACCCTCAGACCAGCAGGATCGTCCGTAACGATTCCCACATGCGAAAAAAACCCGGGAGCGACCCCGCCGGGAATCGAACCCCGTTTAAATAGGTGGGGAGGCAGGTGGTCTGACCACCAAACCATCGCGGCCCCAATATCGTTCGCTGATGTGGACACGAATGGGCGGTAGGCGAGTTCGAGTTTTAACTTGTCATTTTTGAGTACTCGTTCATGAGGAGAATTTTGGTCGCTCAAAATGCGCCTGGTGATTGGAGCGCTCGAGAGGTCGGACTTGACTGTCTGCTATGAGCAGCGAGCAAGCTCGACTGTCTGCTTCGACCGCTCTCACGACGCTCGTAACTGCGCCAGCGTGGCCGCGCTGTGTCGTCCACAGGAGAACTACACAGTCAAGTTGCACTAGCGTTGTGTAGTCATCGTCAGCTTGTGGGCAGCATCGTGCGCATTACTGTACTAGCGTGACGGCACGTGTTGTCGTCCGATGTCATGGCAATGAGGAAGCATGCATGACCAAAAATGAGAAACAAAGTGGCGTTTGGGATAAATTCGCTGTGATTATATAAATATAATTTACCTGCCACCCGTGTATCAAGCGAGCGCGTATTTTGGTATGCGGTTGAAATCATTGGCAACAAATAGTGCNTAATTTACCTGCCACCCGTGTATCAAGCGAGCGCGTATTTTGGTATGCGGTTGAAATCATTGGCAACAAATAGTGCCGCATATTTTCTGAGCATGTGGATGATTTGATTTTCATCCATAGCAACATACACATGTTGCGGTATGTACAGTTTCAAACTGAAACTGCCATAAGGAATTGTATAAGTAATAGTTTTTACTCTAGGATTCATATTCGTTCAAACTTTTCATATGCACAAGGCATCTAGATTGTATATATATACATAGGATCGTTGTTATGTGAACACTGCGTGCACTGTAAAAACTTTTCTGGCAAACTTCCTAAAGTGTAATGGAAGTTTTTAACATATACGCTGTATGGAAATATTACCACACATCAAGTTGCAGATGTAGGAATGTTTAGCGTCGCTACTATTCAAAATTGGGAATTTCCCTACGTATTTGACTGTTTCCTGAGCAAATGTGGGAACGCTACAATGAATGTATATGGGAGAAATTATCATTCCCGCTTTCTCACTANGACTGTTTCCTGAGCAAATGTGGGAACGCTACAATGAATGTATATGGGAGAAATTATCATTCCCGCTTTCTCACTATGCATATACACTGACTGCTATGATAAATTTCCGAATAATTTCTTAGAGCGTGTATTTACGATGAGTGTGTGTTTTGTGGTAACGTCACGTCACCTAGCGGTAGAATGGTCTTCTGGTGGAACTTTATCCAGTATGCGAAAATGCGCATTGAATAACCAGAAGTCTCGGATATTCGGGCCAATATTTCGGACGAGTTGGGCTAAAAATAATGAGCGAGCCCCGTTTAACACCAAAGATACCAGTAAGTAAAATTGTTACTTTGAACAGCAATCGGTTACGACAATGAATCTACCAATATTTTGACATTATTGTATGATTTAACTGCAGTCTCAATACGCCTTTGTGATTTGCTTACAGTCGGTATAATTCTGCGCTGAAGTAACAACAAACTCTGAAATCTCTGCTTAGTATCACGACAATGTAAACTTTAAAATGTATTCATAAATTTAGGACCGTATCTCACAGGAAAACTATATATTTTCTCGCGCATCAGTTAATTCACACGATACAATTTGTCACTCCGTTCACACGAGCTTGCAATTTTCCACGGTTGAGATTTAACTGTCGATCAGAAGGCAGTGTTAGAGCTAATCATTCAGTGATCCTGCGTGTATTGTTTTGTTAAAATACGCCAGAAGGGCGTATCAGGTCTCGTGAGGGATGGAGGTCTTAATAAGTAAAGTTTTTTTTTTATTTTCACAGCTATTAATTACAACATTAAACTACCCATCTCCACTTATACATGAGTTATCATAAGTGAGCGCAATAGTAGTTATCTATCTCGATTCTAATTAAATGCCTTATCACTGTATCTATATTGATTATAGTCACCTAATTCACACATAGTCAATCTGTGTGTTGCAATCATATAACTTATTGTATAGTGTGACTAGTTGGTTTCAGAATGTTGAAATGGGTCGTGAGGCAAAAGTAACTACTGTGGAAACCAGATAGATAATTTTTCACTCTTGTCATAGTAAAAATCGTATTATGTAACTACATTTATTGCTGGTTGACTGTGCAAAGTGTAATCCAGTGTTATAAAGATTTGAAAGCTGAAATAAACTCACCAACTTTGGGACTTACACAAAAACTGGCCGACGGGGAAACACAGAAAGTGGTGAGAACTATTGATAAAAAAATTTTAATGGTAACATTTTATGCAATAAACCTGCTTATGTGCAAGCACATTCTGGAAAGCACGTGACACCAAGAACAATAAGCTGACTTCTCAGTCGTGCCAGTTACAATGCTAAGGAGGAAAGAAATAAGCCGTACATATGCAAGAAGAACCGAAAGAATATGTTAGTATTCGAAAAATGCAAAAGACTATGTAAGAAAGGATCTGTAATTCTGGCACAAAGTTGTGTCCTTGGATGAGAGTAAGATTAACATTTTTCACACTGATAGCCATATGTTGGTGTGGAAGAAGCTAACTATCGATCTTGACATTCAGAATAGGCAAGCTACTCTTAAGCACTCCAGTTTTAATGTTAAGATCTAGGGTTGTATAAATGTCTGATGTAGGGGAATTAATTTTTATAGAGGGGGAATATGGTTGCATGGAAGTGTCTGATGTAAGGGAATTAGTTTTCATAGTGGTAAATATGGACAGGCTTGGTTATATGGACATACTTAAATGTAACGTACAGAAGAGAATTGGGAAACTGGGTTTAGAAACCGATTTACTTCTAGCAAGACAACGATCCCAAACATACGGCAAAAACTGTCCGGCTCAAGTTGCTTTATGAATAAGATACACACACTGGAAACACCAGCACAGTCTCCAGATCTTAATCTGATGGAGCATCTGTGGAATGAGCCACAGAAAAGAATAAGGAAACATTATATTTCCAGTAAATCGCAACTGAAGGACGCACAACCAGTAAGCTGGGCTTTTCCATGCCCAAAATTCTGAGAGTGGTCATTCACAGAAGAGGCAGGAATGCGAAGTACTGAGAAAAGGAGAGTAATTTGGGTTTAATTTTTTTGGAAGTGTGATTTTGTAGGTGTCCGGATACTTGTGACCGGTTTAATATTTCTCCGATATGAAAGGTTGTTTCTTTATTTTATAAAGAACTTTATAACAATGAAAGTGATATTTCTTCATGTTACAAATATATGTTACATTTGTAACTGCAATGTTTAGTTATGTTTGCTTGCTCCCCAAGCACGCAAAATTAATTGTTTACTTTTGTACTTGTGAATATACTTCTACACTATGTACGCATTTTGTTTTTACGATCTTTATACTCGTCACGTGACTCGCTGCTGCACAACAGTGGATACGCTTTATTTATTATAAAAACTATTACATCATAAATTGGTGATTTTTCGTGATGTTTACTTAGTGGATTCGTATTCGCGAAGCCCAGGTTTCGATTTCCAGTCTCGCCATACTGATGGCCAGTTTTCCGTGGTTTTGCGAAAACAACATAAGCTGACTTTCTCAGTAATAGTTTACATGTCTTAGTGATTCCGTTGTTGACCAGAAATGAGGAAATATGACTAACATTGAAAATATGCAGCATTTACGTGGAAACTATCGTCGACTTGGTTGTCTATACGTATCCTCTCTACTTTATTATATTCCCGGAGAAGCCACGCTATGATAGTAACCTAGGGCGTAGCCAGGATTTATGTTACGGCGGGCAGGGTTGTGAATGGGATAGGAGCTTTAGCTTTCATCTAGGGTTTCCTTTTGCGTCGCTAGAATGTGCCACGATATCATCCAAGCTACTTTAACGAAACCAGTCAATCATTTTTAAATATTCTTAACAACTGATAAAAATACGCTGGCTAAATAAGCCACTATTCCATTTTTGTAGTATTAGTTGAGATTATTTTATGTACTTGAACTGGGTTCAAATTCCTCAGACTCCCCCCTCCCCACCACCATGGCTACGCGCATAATTGTGACACATGTATGTATACACATGAACGTTAACAGAAGTATAGAACGCTTGTGATACATGACAGATTAAGGAAACAATGAAACGCGTGCTACATGGAATGATTTTTAAAACGATTTAACAAAAAATATTTTAGTGCACAGTCCCGTGAAGACACGCATTCAGGATCATCTAGCTTCGATTCCTTATCCGGCTATCCTGATTTCAGTTCTCCATTGTTTCCAGCAATCACTGCTGGGTTCTTTACTCCAGTTTATGGTCGATTCCTTCCCTGTTATTGCTTCTCTGAGCAGCTTGCACAGTCTCTAATTACCTCGCTATCACCTCATAAGTTGAATGACATCACTCGTGTGTACTCTTAGACTCTCTCTTTAACATTGCGTATCTATGAAACGTGAGAAACTTTAGTCACGCAATCAGCCATGCTTGGCGCGTTCCTATCCGAAAGGGCGCGTGGTAATTACAATGCGCGACACCGGATTGCAGGCGTGCGAAAGTACTAATTAGGGCCCGCGCATTTCGGCAGATTGCGCGTTGTTTCGCACGCGCGTTCAAACATGTCACGCTGCAATAATTTGCTCGTGCGAAAAGAATTTTAATGTGTGTGGTTGTGGTGCGTGTAATCTGTAACAATTAGACACGGTTTGAAGCTTTAATGAGTTCGCCACTACGTGTTTCTAATTATTTACATGACCAGAAAGAACTGTACTTGTTAAGAATTCAACCAATTTGGAAGGAGATAATGAATATGTTTGGTTACCAGTTTGACTCCGCGTTTAAAGAAAACAGAATAATACAACTATTGTACTTTTTAAGTATCAGATAATTTTAGAAACGCAAATACAGTCGTTTCTTGCGAATAAGTTTTTTCCGATGCTCTGCTGTCTCACGATTCGCAATATTGCTCCCCAAGTCCATATAAAATGGCAATACTTCAGTAAAAGCTTATTTTCATATTACGCAGACACGCAGATAGGTGAGTAGGTATAACGGGTGGTATGTAGATAATTCGGCATGCGTTTATGTACTTTGGTAAATATGTAGATATCGCGAGGAAACGGAATCATCTGCATGCATCATGCTTCAATGTGTATCTCGAACGCTACGTGACATGTAAAGCAACTAAACATATCGGTATAAATGCACAAATCTAGCTTAGTGATGTTCACAAGGACAAGAATAGATGTGCGTATGAGATTGTTTATTTTCATAGTTT
>NQII01007369.1:55762-79850 GCA_002778355.1 Clitarchus hookeri | reverse complement strand
GGGGGGGGAGGCCTCCGCTTCAGCTTCACGTGTCTGGAGATTTTCCATGCCACATGCCTATTCGAAGGCGACAGCAAAGTGCGCTAAAGGTTGAAGGGGGTGGGGTAAGGGGGTGAGGGAAGTGAGCCAAAGGCGTGCTATAATCCTCAAAACTGTCACGCGACAAATGTAACGTACAGAAGAGAATTGGGAAACTGGGTTTAGAAACCGATTTACTTCTAGCAAGACAACGATCCCAANTAAATGTAACGTACAGAAGAGAATTGGGAAACTGGGTTTAGAAACCGATTTACTTCTAGCAAGACAACGATCCCAAACATACGGCAAAAACTGTCCGGCTCAAGTTGCTTTATGAATAAGATACACACACTGGAAACACCAGCACAGTCTCCAGATCTTAATCTGATGGAGCATCTGTGGATTGAGCCACAGAAAAGAATAAGGAAACATTATATTTCCAGTAAATCGCAACTGAAGGACGCACAACCAGTAAGCTGGGCTTTTCCATGCCCAAAATTCTGAGAGTGGTCATTCACAGAAGAGGCAGGAATGCGAAGTACTGAGAAAAGGAGAGTAATTTGGGTTTAATTTTTTTGGAAGTGTGATTTTGTAGGTGTCCGGATACTTGTGACCGGTTTAATATTCCTCCGATAAGAAAGGTTGTTTCTTTATTTTATAAAGAACTTTATAACAATGAAAGTGATATTTCTTCATGTTACAACTATATGTTACATTTGTAACTGCAATGTTTAGTTATGTTTGCTTGCTCCCCAAGCACGCAAAATTAATTGTTTACTTTTGTACTTGTGAATATACTTCTACACTATGTACGCATTTTGTTTTTACGATCTTTATACTCGTCACGTGACTCGCTGCTGCACAACAGTGGATACGCTTTATTTATTATAAAAACTATTACATCATAAATTGGTGATTTTTCGTGATGTTTACTTAGTGGATTCGTATTCGCGAAGCCCAGGTTTCGATTTCCAGTCTCGCCATACTGATGGCCAGTTTTCCGTGGTTTTGCGAAAACAACATAAGCTGACTTTCTCAGTAATAGTTTACATGTCTTAGTGATTCCGTTGTTGACCAGAAATGAGGAAATATGACTAACATTGAAAATATGCAGCATTTACGTGGAAACTATCGTCGACTTGGTTGTCTATACGTATCCTCTCTACTTTATTATATTCCTGGAGAAGCCACGCTATGATAGTAACCTAGGGCGTAGCCAGGATTTATGTTACGGCGGGCAGGGTTGTGAATGGGATAGGAGCTTTAGCTTTCATCTAGGGTTTCCTTTTGCGTCGCTAGAATGTGCCACGATATCATCCAAGCTACTTTAACGAAACCAGTCAATCATTTTTAAATATTCTTAACAACTGATAAAAATACGCTGGCTAAATAAGCCACTATTCCATTTTTGTAGTATTAGTTGAGATTATTTTATGTACTTGAACTGGGTTCAAATTCCTCAGACTCCCCCCTCCCCNTCCATTTTTGTAGTATTAGTTGAGATTATTTTATGTACTTGAACTGGGTTCAAATTCCTCAGACTCCCCCCTCCCCTCCACCATGGCTACGCGCATAATTGTGACACATGTATGTATACACATGTACGTTAACAGAAGTATAGAACGCTTGTGATACATGACAGATTAAGGAAACAATGAAACGCGTGCTACATGGAATGATTTTTAAAACGATTTAACAAAAAATATTTTAGTGCACAGTCCCGTGAAGACACGCATTCAGGATCATCTAGCTTCGATTCCTTATCCGGCTATCCTGATTTCAGTTCTCCATTGTTTCCAGCAATCACTGCTGGGTTCTTTACTCCAGTTTATGGTCGATTCCTTCCCTGTTATTGCTTCTCTGAGCAGCTTGCACAGTCTCTAATTACCTCGCTATCACCTCATAAGTTGAATGACATCACTCGTGTGTACTCTTAGACTCTCTCTTTAACATTGCGTATCTATGAAACGTGAGAAACTTTAGTCACGCAATCAGCCATGCTTGGCGCGTTCCTATCCGAAAGGGCGCGTGGTAATTACAATGCGCGACACCGGATTGCAGGCGTGCGAAAGTACTAATTAGGGCCCGCGCATTTCGGCAGATTGCGCGTTGTTTCGCACGCGCGTTCAAACATGTCACGCTGCAATAATTTGCTCGTGCGAAAAGAATTTTAATGTGTGTGGTTGTGGTGCGTGTAATCTGTAACAATTAGACACGGTTTGAAGCTTTAATGAGTTCGCCACTACGTGTTTCTAATTATTTACATGACCAGAAAGAACTGTACTTGTTAAGAATTCAACCAATTTGGAAGGAGNCACCGCTACATGTTTCTAATTATTTACATGACCAGAAAGAACTGTACTTGTTAAGAATTCAACCAATTTGGAAGGCGATAATGAATNCGCCACTACGTGTTTCTAATTATTTACATGACCAGAAAGAACTGTACTTGTTAAGAATTCAACCAATTTGGAAGGAGATAATGAATATGTTTGGTTACCAGTTTGACTCCGCGTTTAAAGAAAACAGAATAATACAACTATTGTACTTTTTAAGTATCAGATAATTTTAGAAACGCAAATACAGTCGTTTCTTGCGAATAAGTTTTTTCCGATGCTCTGCTGTCTCACGATTCGCAATATTGCTCCCCAAGTCCATATAAAATGGCAATACTTCAGTAAAAGCTTATTTTCATATTACGCAGACACGCAGATAGATGTGTAGGTATAACGGGTGGTATGTAGATAATTCGGCATGCGTTTATGTACTTTGGTAAATATGTAGATATCGCGAGGAAACGGAACCATCTGCATGCATCTTGGTTCAATGTGTATCTCGAACGCTACGTGACATGTAAAGCAACTAAACATATCGGTATAAATGCACAAATCTAGCTTAGTGATGTTCACAAGGACAAGAATAGATGTGCGTATGAGATTGTTTATTTTCATAGTTTCAATAAATTTCCACATCCCCGTGCAGAACTGATTGTGGAGGTGAAATTGAGACTAAGAAGAGTTACAGTTTTACGTACCCAACAACCAGGAATTTCGCATGTGGGAAACATGGCGGACGTTGCCGCCGGTCATCAGGTTTACTCAGGGTACTACCATTTCCCTCACTGCTCCATATTTGCCTTAATTTAACCTCATTGGTGCTCAAGGTTCCACTCAGCTCGAAGGTCGGCCTAAAGTCCTGACATAGAGTGAATCGAAACCGTGGTGACACTCGCATCACATTCGAGATAACCCGAGTTTTTATCCAACAAGGGGAGGTGGGGAACTAGGACATACTTAAGGGTTGTTGGGCGCATGTTATTTCCACGAATTCAAGCCAGTAGTCTGGAGTTCCTTTCTCATGTGGTAAGGGGATGTTTATAGCTCAACAAATGGCTTTTAAAAGTGGCTACACACTTCCATGTGTGTTAATTTCAGTTTTCAAATATCAGTTTAATAACCCTTAGAGCTTATAATTTTAAAATATATTTTTTTTATCATATTTTACATTGACTTCTTAAAACACTTTAATTTTTGTAACAAAAAACAGAAATGTTATTTTGAATTCATTGACCGTAACGAGCGAATTGAAGATACGAGGGGAGTGATAATGAGCGAAAGAATAACGGGATAAAGAAAAGGGAGTAAGAAACCGCACTTTTCCACATCAAGATACTATGTTAATAAACACATTATTTAAAATATTGCTTCACAGAATAAAATTTGTATCATTCATAAGACCAGAATACGCCTATATAGTAGAATAAATCTCTATTTTCAAAAATTTGTTTTAAAAATACGTAGAATAATTTAAAAGTTTGCATGGAATTAATTGTATTGTCACCATTTCAGGAAACTTTTTTTACATTTTTCCTACAATAACGTATAGTTATTTATCGAGGCATGCCTAATTATAATTAAGGTTGCACAGTAAAATACATTTTTAATTATTATAACTTATAAGAAAAATATGTTAAGTAAAAATTAAAAAAAAAAATTTCATATTAACATTTTAACAGGACAAAATTTTTGTTGCAAATGAATGCTTAAAAAAATTTTTATTATTATTTATGACTAATAAATTTATGTTATATTAAATATACTGTGAAAACAAATGCAGTAAAGAAAATGATCAATATTAGAGACAATATCATATTATGTAGGAATATTTAAAAAATGTTATCGCCATAACCATAATCATGTGCGTCTAAGATGGTCATGGAAAACACAGATATAGAAGTTGAGGGTTTTGTGGCGACTGCATTGGCTGCAGTGAAGTACACTAGTGATTGGTTTCTGACATAAATCACAGTTCGCAGCACAGCTCGCCCTCAAATATCATCCAACGATGCCCGAGAACTTAAAGGTTGGTTTGGAGCTGCTACATTGCAGACCGGAGTTTGAAATGGGGAGCAAATCTCTGATGGCAATGTGGTAAATTTTGAATTCTAGAAGGATAGGAAGTGACAGCCATGTAGATAACGAGCGAATTCAGGAGGCGAGACGTGATCATGAGCGAAAGACTAACGAAATAGAGAAAAGGGTGTAAGTTAACTATCTCCGTGATACTTTTCGCTGATAATAGAAATATTTATTGCAAGCGGCCAGATATTTTATACATATTGATTATTTACGACAGCGTTTGCTAAAGGACCCCCTTAATAAAAAAAACAGCAAAAAATTTCGGACCATTGATTTTAGTACTACAAATACAAAAGAAAATTCCTTTTTTTATAAAAAATACGTTAATGTGAAGGTTGGTGTTGCTCTTTTGCAACTAAATTAGTGATATTCGGGTTGATGTTACTACTAAGTTGTAATCTCAAATCAAATTCCCCTTGTAATCTGTTCAGTCACGGCCCGCACTCACTTATTTCACTCACTTCAGTAAGTCTCGCACACCGCCCGCTGGCGCACGTTCTTCGTGTTAAGTAAGCGTAGCGATTACGAGACTTTTGGTGGCATTTATATATTATTGTTAAATGGTCCAGAGATGAGACTGCGTACCCCCATACATATACTCGCGGACCCCTAGGGGTCCGCGGACCCCAGGCTAATAAACACTGCTTTACGAGATGTTTGATAAAATGTTCTTAAAATTTCGTAATTTATATTTAGATGTAAAATCTTTGGATAAGGGGACAGTTAGTTAGGCATACAAATTCGTGTTTCTTTCTAAGCCATCAGTTCTAAGATAAAATGTTATTTCTCTAATTATGCGTGGGATAAAGTGAATTTCGTTAATCATTTTCATCGACAAGTAAGCCAGAAAAATATGTTATTTAGACCTAAAGTCATAGATGATAAATCTCAATTACTCGTATTTGGCAAATATCAACATAGGTGTGTAATTGGGCATACTTTTGTAAACTTCACCAAACCTATTACTATCATTAAAATATTTCAACTAAATAATTTTAGTTTAACTACCCTTATTTTGCATTAACTTACCTGCAACAGAAGCTTGGCTCTTAGTCAGTGGTTTTGATCAGCACATAGAACTCTTCAAAAGAGTTTACCTCGTGTAATGGCTAAATCCCATCGTTTCGAGTGCATACAATAATTTTTTTTATCAAACACGGCCAACACAGATGTATACATTTTCAATAAATTTAAAACAAATTAACATGGAAGTCATTTCCCCAATTCATTGCATTATGATGCACGAATACTGAATAAATTAATATTGTCACGAAAATTATCAACGACACGGGAATTGACGAACTCAGTTTGTCCGGTAAATATATTGTTTCCTAAAATATATTTTGAACTACAAAATAATAAAAATTAATTAATTGCCGCATCGTTGGTTATGAAAACAGTAGAATTTGCGAAGCATCCACTACGAAGTTGTCGGCCAAAAAATCGCACACGCAATTCAAGGGTAGCTCTTGAAATACGGGAAGGCAACAGACCGCATTACAGCGCATACGGGCGCTAAAATTCAGGCGATAGGCATATCTCCTCTATTTTTTTAAATATTATTGTGAGTACACCAATATGCAATACATGTTTCAAAACAACGAACGGCTGATAGCCGAGTATATATAATAAAACAGACTGCGTGTGTCTAATCTCGCATTGGGCTGTTATTATGTGCGCAGCAAGATCTTAAGGATCTAGCGGTATCGCGCAAACCTGGATTCGTACGTACCCCAAACGATAATGTCGAAAATGGTTGAGGTGGACCATAAAAGCATTAATTTTTGGATTCTATTTTAAACACATAGGTGGCGTTAATGTCTTGATTCAGCCACCAGGCGAACTGTCGGCACTTATGTTTATCGTCACAGGAAAATATGTAATTTCTCATTCCTATTTTTAAAAAAAATATTTTTTCAATCAACAGTATACTTACATGCATGATCCGGGACTTTTACTACATGCATAATTTATTAAATAAAAATTTTTAATTAAAAATCTTACGCCCTACAATAAAAAAGTAATTTTTCAATTTAATGCTAAATAAAGTACCATAGAAATTTAGTATTTATTCGGTTATCCTTTAAATTACCATTTTAGTCTGATCAATTGTTCACCCTCGCTTAATCCCTTACCACTACGGCTCTTGTTTTTAGCAATTTCCGCCAGAGCGTGCTGGTTGTGGGGAAAGTATTAAATGGGAACAATGTCGACATCGGTACAGCCGTTATGGGTACCAGGGATTGCCGCGGCGACTTGGAAAGTCTTAAAAACAGCTGCGAGCTTAGCTCATGCTAATACATTTATAGGTGCTGTGGGGGGAGAAATATTTATTTACGTTAGTGCGTCAGGTTGAATTGATAGAACGCATTGCAACCAAAATGAAAATAAATCTGTTATATCGTTATGAGTCACTGGTCTGCGTTGACCTTGGCTCGTCCCGCGCGAGCGAGAATACGTGAAGGACAGAGCAGTGATTATAGTGGCCGGCGAAGACAAAGGCCAGCTCACACAGCACGTAGTCCCGCGATAAACCCTGCGGTTCGTGCGCTACTGACTTTGAACAGATTGAATTTCTGCATTTATCTGAAGAATTATTCAGTGGTTTGCTGCCCTAGTTTCTCTCAGTGAAGTGAAGAGTGCGACTGGCAGACTGGACTATTTGACTGAATGCGTGAGTTAAAGACATTACAAATTATAGCAACAGATACACTGATCATGTATTAATGATGTGTATGAGTTAATTAACTATAACAAAACAGAGACATTAAAAAGGACGATAATTAGAGTTAACTATACATTAAATATTGCGCTCGCTGAGAAATAAAGAGAGTAATAGTGTAGATAGATAATCTAATGATGTAAATAATAGATGTGTAAATAAATTTTTAAAAAAATTTTTATTTTTTATTTTTATTAAGATTTTCATCCCACACGAACTCATATACGCCCTTTTGGCGTCTTGTAACAACAATATATGCAGATGTTCTCTTGCATCCTAGAAAGTGAATGCTGCCGTAGGAAGGTAATAGAAAACACAGCAATTGTTTCGGGGCAAGCAAAGATGCCTTGAAGCACGCGAACTAAAAAAAAAAAAATCAATAACTTACTAAACACATACATTGATGAATACACGATCAGACCTGCACACACTAAATTTTGTCGGAGGGGGCCCAAACCTCATTGTAAAATTTATAGTTATTAAATTTTGGTATTTTATTATTAAGTAGGCTTTATTATTAGGTTTGTATACATCTGGCATTGAACTTTGCAATACGCAAATGCAACATTTTTGTATTTTATGCATATATTTACAAATTTGTGTGAGTAGAGTTCAAATTGCCAAACACACACATTCAACAGCAATAACAAAATTTGTAAGAGGAAAAATTGAAAAGTTTGTAGTTTACACTGCGAAGTCAAAGTCACCTTGGGGTTACCGCAAAATTATAAATTATTTATTCAGGGTTTACACAAACACACTGATGAGCCAAAATAACTGGTTCACCTGTCTAATATTTTGTAGAGCCCCTGCGAGCACGCAGAAGTGCCGCAAGACGACGTGGTATGGACTCGAATAATCACTGAAGGGGTAGGCAGGAGGCATTGAAATCTGCGCCAACTTGAGAAAGGGTTGATGCACGTCTGTCACGTTTAATGATTCTCGTCAGTCGTAGTTTGTCCCGTTCGTTCACGATCTTTTTCCGGCCGCAGCGATGTCGAAGATTTGATGTTTTACCGGTTTCCCAATATTCACGGTACACTCGTGAAATGGTCGTACGCGAAAATCCAAATTTTATCGCTACCTCGGAGATGATCTGTCCCATCTCTCGTGCACCAACTATAACACCTCGTTCAAACTCACTTAAATCTTGATAACCTGCCATTGTAGCAGCAGTAACTGATCTAGTAACTTTGCCAGACGCTTTTTGTCTTACATAGGCGCTGCCGACCGCATCGCGTTACTCTGTTATTTGCATACGCACGCCTATACCAGTTTTTTGGCTCTTCAGTGTATGTAAATTGATAGGTAAATGTGCCAGTCCATTCAGCCTTTATTTTGTCGTTGAGCGTAAATAGGTTTTCAGACGACGCAGGCAGCTGAAACTTCGCTCACAACTGCTGGTTGTCACAGGAAGGGCAGCAGGTATTTCAAGAAGTGATCTAATATTCAGGGAAACTCTTCCTGAGCACTTTTGTATGGCTTCAACTGCGTTCTTAGGGCTGTCACTCATCTCAATGTTTGTCCACTTTTTCTTCGACTTTTCAAAATTTCCTTTCACGACAATTTCTGAACCTGAAGTGTCGTGGCTATAGATACAAACAACTGACTATATATAGTAAAAATTGACACTCTTGATGAAATGTGATACAAGGTATCACATATGTAGTTGCGTTTCTTTTTGGTTTTAGGTTCAAATGTTGTGAAGTCAAATAGTTTCCTGTAAGTGATTCTGTCTTGTATGGCGTATTCTGTGGTGTTGAGAGCTCTCAAGTCCGCTCTGACCTCTGTGAGCCATTCGGTTGCCTTTTTTAAGCCCGAAATGTAGTTGAAGATTTTTTTGGTCAGTCTACGGTCGCACATGCGGTGTAGGTGTCCGTAGAACTTGAGCCTTCTCTTTCTGACGATGTCTGTAATAGGGTCTGATCTAGTGTAAATTTTATTGTTGCTTTTGAGTCTGTAGGATCCGGCTTCTGTTTTCCGTGGGCCTAGAATTTTTCTGAGGATCTTACGTTTTCCTTCTCTAGGTTTTCCCTTTCGCCTATTTTATTTAGAGTTAGTGTTTTTAAGCCGTGTGTGGCTTCGGGCCTGATAACTGTTTGGTAATGTCGGATTTTTGCTTGCCATGAGAAGGTCTTTTTGCTGTAGCGATTTTGTGTTGTTTTGTAGGCGTGTTCAATTTTTTTAATTAAATAAGTTTCAAAAATTCTTAGGTCATGACACATATTCAAATATCCGGTTACAAAAAAAATAGAACGCATATGTTTCAGCAAATATTGCGATGAAATAATGTAATGTTATATTCTATTTTACTTCTGCTACAGAAAAATAAACGTTTGATACTTCTTCTATAAAAGAGTAAGTCAGTCATGTTGGTTGAACAACAAAGCCGTAAACCCTTGCACTACAAGTGAGCGAGAGAAAAATGCCGCAACTGAACTTCCTTTCTTGTGTTACTGCCTCAAGAATGTCCCCGTTCGCTCTCAATGCAAAATACTATAATTATGACTTGGAAACGTCAGTGGCAACAGAGAAATTTCTCCTTCCTCCGCTACATTCCTGCTGGGGCGCGAACGCGATTGGTAATGCGGTGGACTATTTCCTCCACAGCTCCTGTTATTGTCCGTGAACGGGGAGCACTTGAGCAGCTCACACATGACGGAACCTTAGACCACAACACTTGGTAGCAACAGCTATTGCGCAGTCGCAGTGGCGGTTTTGGGAGCCCACAATCACAGTTGGCGGACATCGTGATGCCGACGAGTGAGAAAACCTGCGCTATCCGTCACACCGCAGCGACAACTACGCTACGTTAGTCGTTACTACCTTACTACATTAATTCACCACGAAAAATCAAGTATTACTTTAACTTGCCTGCATAATGATTAACTGAATCATCTATATAAGTCTCGCCTCAAAAATTGATATTATTAGCTTCAACATTCCCGCCATTCTGAGAGCAACCTGACAAATTAGTTATTCCTGGAGTTTGTTATAATTATTATTTTGTGTAACACGTTGCTCAGTTACTTTTGTACGGTACAAAGCAAAGTTCGTGTAGAATTTCGTTATTGGCTTTAGTGGTGCTTAGAAGTCTTTTAATAATTACTTTGAAATAAAATTACGCCGGTGAAGATAAAGGTGTATATTGAGATTTGAACACATACAAATTTTCCTTTATCCATTTTATTTACAAACTGCCCATTTGTAACTATTTGTTTGATAATTGTATTTTACATATTTTCTACCTTAAAATTAATATTTATGGTTTAGTCCTACAAGCAGGCAAAGTGTACGTTTATAATTTAATTTCCCATTTCCGTCATTATGTATTCGGCATGTGACGAGCACCAAATGTCGCTAAGAGAGACTGCATAAGATAAAAATGTATTGGGTTTTTCGTCGCACTGTTGGCTAAAGAATAGCTAAATACAGATGGACAGACTAATTTAAGTGAGCGCCCACGAAAAATGGGCATGCGATCTCCATCGAGCTCGCTAGTACGTAGCCTGTCACAGGCCGGTCTGTACCTCAGTCGGCGTGGCTGCATATGCACCATCTTACAAACATCCGGGCTTCAGTCTTCGGTAAAAGTAGTAAGAAAGCACTGCCTGATGTTTGTGAGACATCTGATAGCTTACATGGTGGTGCGCGCGCATCTCTCTCACGTCTCACCCGTCGCGATTTACACCCATCTTCCTCCTCTGAGGTACACCCACACATCGGCTGGGAACTTGACTCACTTGTCAACTGAGTTGTGCCGGTGGATGGGGCGAACGCTCACGTATCCAGCGTACACGGATACCTACAACGCCCAGATACCAAGGCTGTTGCCTGGTGTGAAAGCAGTGAGAATTTGATACAGGGAAATATAAGTTAATGAAATTGTTTTTTTTTTTAACCAAATTTAAAGATATCAAATTGAAACAAAAACCTAAGATTGTGAAATTAAATTGTCAAGATCTCTATCAACGCAAATATAACAATTTGTTTGTTCGGCAAATTTTTAATTAATTATTTAGTTTTCCAGTTTTTTCCAGGAAATAGGTTGTACATTAATGATACCAAAGGCTTCTATAGCAAATGGGCACGTATTTTCCTGCTCAAAAAAGTCCCTGGTGGTATATATCTAGAGTCTGTAGAAAATTCTCACTGCCTTAAAGGGAATCTGTGGTAAAAAATTTTAAACATCATGTCTGATCCTAAGGCTGCGATATGCATTCCCGCAAAATTAGAACTGTAACAGTAGGATAGTGTGTATATGTATATATATATATGTATATATATATATATATATATGTATATATATAATATATATAAACCCTTCCCGGAGAAAAATGGCACTCTCAAACCGTTTGTTGACTGAAATACGCGTACAGGTGCAAACACGGATTTCACAGACAATATTTAACTATCGCGTTCACACCATCCAGGTGGCGAACTACCACTTGCTACCTCGCCAGCAACGGCGTGGACAAGCACTTCAAGACGAGATTGACCAGAACGTATCGCGCGTGTGGCGAGCTTCAGCGGCCGGGGGACTGTGGGCCGTTTAAGGGCGCCGCAATTGTTGGAGCTTTTCAGCGCGTTTGAGGTCGAGAAGCAAGCGAGCGGTAAGGGCGACACTGACACGCGTACCTAGTGCCCCGTCACTCCTACGCGCAAGGCACTGATCTGGCGTTCATCGTTTCCGTCGTGCTCCGTGTGCCTATGGGACTTTCAGCGCGGATCCCGTCATTTTATCGGTGGGATGCCTGAAATAAAGTTCATTGCAGGTCCTATAATAGTTCTGCATGTTTCCAACCAGTGTATTATGAGATAAACTAGTGTTTTTAGTTATGTCGAAGGGCTGGAAAATATGGCTTATAATGTGCGAGATGTATTTGGAGCATTATTCGTACCTCGTCTGAAGTATACACTGGTATATGGAAACACTTTTAGAGGTTTCTTTAAAAAAAACGTGGATTTGAAACTCTCTGTAGGCGGTGCCGTTAAGGTCTCTACCCAGTTGAACGTTTTTATTAGTGCTATCCCAGATAAGGGCTGCTCAATTGGTTTTCCTGTCGGGGCATTAAAAAATAATAATTGCAATGATTGACAGACCACACTCACTTCCCGAAGTCTCGTGGCTCACTAGTACGTAGTGAAATTAATTTTGTGGACCTGTAATAAATTAAATAATATATACTATGAGTTTTACGCTGGCAATAGTTACACTTGACATTAAATGAGCTAGTTCTACTGAAATGTATGTTTTAAAAACACAGGATAGCATATAAAATATTTTGTCCGTGAGCGTCTGACGAGTTTGGCGCACCTCTTATGGCCCGAGGTCCACGTTTGAATAGCCCTATCATATAAAAAAAGGTTTCCGTCTGGCTGGAAATCCGTTACGTGCCGGAGCCCTGAAATCGCGGAATGGCCATAGGTTACCCATGTGCTCTCATCACACCAGTTATCGTCTCTACACGCATGACACTGGATTGGTGCCTTAGAGTTTTAATTGTGTAGCTTGTGTGTGACTTGAAGTGGCGCCCCACATTCTTATTGGAGGAAAGTTTTAAGTCTTCTGTCCTACAGTACAGTCACGGTTACGCCAAACTTTTCCGAAACCNACATTCTTATTGCAGGAAAGTTTGAAGTCTTCTGTCCTACAGTACAGTCACGGTTACGCCAAACTTTTCCGAAACCCTGCTAAAGATCTACTTTCAGGCTTTTCCTCCGCCTCATGCAAACAAACCTTAACTAAGTTTAGGAAATTACACCAAAGGGACAGCGCACCGCATTCGTGCGCACTCAGTTTAATAACATTTTGCATAAGAACTATATCTTACTAGTCTTTACCAACACANGCGCACCGCATTCGTGCGCACTCAGTTTAATAACATTTTGCATAAGAACTATATCTTACTAGTCTTTACCAACACACCAATTTTATCCGTGTGTTTATTCATATTAATTATAAATAAATTAAAAAATATATAAATACATATATGAAATATAGGTAAAAGTTCAATGTAAGCAAAATTAAAATAGTTTTATATTAAGATAATTATTAAACTCTGGTGATACGTGACTTATTTAGGAAACCGTCAAATACATCGTAGATGGGGTAATTTTTAAAAGCTTCGATTTAAAAAGTGTGAAAAAACCGCCAATAGACTATATAGATTCTTGCGCGCATTTGTGTGTTGAAATTGAGATACAGCAGTTTTAAAAATATATAATCGGTTAAAAAGGAATCTAATAATTGTAACTAATAGAAAAATTTCCAAAATTTCGTCTAAAGTAGTGGTTTTCAAATACGCAGCAGCTCCGATCAAGCATCGGGTGGGTGGGCGACTAAACCAACAGAACAAACTACCTCGTGGTCTTGTATAGAGACGAAACCACTTGTATAACACCTGAGCTAACATAGTACCACAGTCTCATATCCTCGCGACAGTAGCAATGACATGTAAAAGCTTCAGCTCAATTAGATTTATTTAAAAACAAATTGTCCGTTTTATTTGGTACACGGGAGCAAGGAGATTAAATCGGCATGTATTGATTCTTAGACCCCTTGTGTCGCCAATGCGGTAAAACCAGAATTATTTTCTCTTTAATGAGGGTTACTTTCCCTGGTATAATTTGGTCACCTTGTTTTTTTGCATTCTTTTCGGCTCGAATAAACAGAATTTTTGAGCGACTTGGAGTGCTCGCTAATTGTAAAATATAAACACTTGTGAGTAATACTTCATTCCCTCAAACTGTTATAGTTATTATTATGAATTTCATGTGTTGTGTAATTTATTAAGTTGTTGAGCAATCATCGTTAGATTTAAATGGTTTCATATCTGCAAGTTACTAAAATAAAGTAAAAAATTAAGATAATTTTGATTGCTTCATTTTAAGTGGTCTGTCGTTAGCCATGGAAAGAGACATTTTTATACAGCAAATTTCAATATTATGGTAGTTTATATACATGTCCCAAAATTTACGCAAGATTTGACTTTTGCGTCATTTGTGCGGTAAAGTGTTGCCAACGAAAAACACCAGACACCGTGAGAACTGACAGTTCAGGGTTAGTAAAAATGAAACGCTACACGAAGGAACAACGCGTTTGCATCGATGAATAATATTTTTAAAATAATGAAGATTTGGCAGATACAGTTCGCAATTTTCTTACAAAATATGGTCGGAATAGTGACTTAACTTCATCAACTGTGAAGAGATTAATTAAAAAATTTATGGAGATTGCATCAATTAGTGATCTTAGACACTCTGGCCGTCCTTCAACAAGTCGTTCTCCACAAAACATCGAAGCAGTTCGTGAGAGTGTTGCTGAGAGTCCAGGAATATCAATCCGCACCGTGTTCAAGAATTGGACATTTCGAGAAGCTCTCTACAGCGTATTCTCACGGAAGATTTGCATCTTCGTGCTTACAAAGTTCAATTGACTCAAGAACTGAAGCCTACTGACCACGCACGGCGAAGAGAGTTCTTTGAATGGATTATGGAACAACAACAAGTGGATGCTAATTTTTCGAACAAAATCATCTTCAGCGATGAGGCTAATTTTCATCTTCATGGCTTCGTTAATCGTCAAAATTGTCGCATTTGGGGTTCAGAAAATCGACGAGTGATTGTTGAGAAACAAATGAATTCACAACGTGTCACTGTGTGGTGCGAATTTTGGGCAGTAGGTATCATCGGACCATTCTTCTTCGAGAATGCGGCTGGTCAGGCTATAACAGTTAATGGTGCTCGCTATCGCGACATGATAATCCAGTTTTTTGTACCTAAATTGCACGATATGGATGTAAATGGCATGTGGTTTCAACAAGACGGCGCCACATGCAATACAGCCCGAGAAACAATTCCATTACTGCATGAGTAATTTCCTGGTCGTGTAATTTCCCGTTTTGGTGATCAGAATTGACCGCCCAGATCATGCGATTTAACGCCGTTGGACTTTTTTCTTTGGGGTTTTTTGAAGTCTAAGGTTTATGCCAACAAGCCCATGACCACCCACGCCTTGAAGGAGGAAATTCAGCTCTGTATCAACGACATTCAGCCACATTTATGCAAAACTGTCATGAAAAATGTCCACAAAAGAGTGAGTGTGTGCCAGCAAAGCCGTGGAGGCCATCTACCCGATATGTTATTCCATACATAATTATAATAAAACAACGGCAATTAGAATGCAATTATAAAATCAAGTGGCGCTATTACTCATTAACTGTTGTGTTTCATACCTTCACAGAAACCTTAAAATTAAATAAATGCGTTCTTCTGAACCAAATACCTTCACTAATATATTTTAGGTATTTACTAATGTATTTACTAGAAATATAATTGTAAAACTCGTAAGTTCAGTTTGGCTTGGGATTAAGGATGTAGGATAGTAACGCAAGGGACGCGGGTCTCCCCGTACTGGGAAGGTGTACATTTTGTTTTTCCGTAAATTATATTCTGAAAAACTTTTTTCGCCATTCTCTGTTAGATATGAAGTAATTTGATTTTTTTTTTGCAAGAAAAAATAAATATTCTATTTCAACTTCTGAATAATTAAATTTGTAAAACGAGCGTATTACTTGTAATGTCACAAATATGTTTTTTGCAGATGTTACAATAAATTGTTTGTAGTTCTACAAAGGATTGTCTTGGCAACTGGGTTTCCATAAATATTTCTTGTAAAAGTACAAACAATATGTTTACATTGTATTTTTCTGGTTTTTCAAAATATACACACTAATTGTAAACTCCTTTATAAATATAGTTTTAAAATGACTAGGCGACACATGCCTACCAAATTTAGGAGCATGTCTAGGATAAATACAAAATAGTGTGAATTACAAATTGAAAAAAAAATATGACGTGGCATCAGAGCAACTGAACATGACCCCGTTAGCCGGATTTCCTGATGAGAAATGAGCTTGTTATTATTTAACGCAAAATCAGAGGTTTATTGTAAAAATTGAGTACGGGCATGAAATAATTTTTTTCCTTTCTATTTTATAAAAGTTATTTTTAGCAGGAATTTCATAATTGAAATGTGCACATTACTCCAAACCCATAAAATTTGACTGTGTAGAAGTAAATCTGCTTCACTCGAGTCACTTAAGCTACGAGTATATACATTATTTCTGTAATGGAATTATACTGATATTCCGTTAGTCTTAGTGATTTACAAATAATTTCATTGCAGAGAAATACATTGTTCCTACTTGTTTCGAATAACTTAACAACATTCAGCAAATGATTTATGATTTTTGGAAGAGTGTTAACGCGCAAGCACAAAAAGATTTTCGGGAAACAGATGTAAGTAATTTAGAACCGAGCAGTTCCAAACTTATTTCCTGCACTTTAAGAACTGTTTAAGTCCACAAAATGCAAGATTCTGTTTTGTAATAAGTATTTTCTTTTACGAATTTATCTTCAGAAGAAATCAATGCTTATGCTTCACGAAATCAATTTTTCTGCAAAAAAAATAATATTAGGATTGACGTAACCTCGTTGTTGTAGCAAGGAGATCTGCTATGAAACAAATTATTTGGTCTAATATTAAAAACATTTTTCTTTTCACATAGTTGGCAAATTTAGTCGGGTCAGAAATGCCGTTATACATAGGAAAACTTGCAGGACCACACAGATATGACATTAAGAAGTAGAAGAAATCTCCTATTTAGAAAGAAGAACGAATTGTAGGAAACGCAGAGCACGTAAATAAAAATTTTATAATATGTTAAATAGCGTTCTAAATTAAATTAAACATTTATTTTAAAAAAAAGAGAAGGCGACGTGTATGAGGTTACTAAAAATATAGGATGTAGCCAACATAAATGGCTGGATTATGTGCAAAAATGTGTTAGTATAGTTCCATAAACAAGTGTGAAGTTATTACCCCAAGAGATTAAAGACCTCCACGAAGACACATGACTAGATGGCCTGACTTTGAAATCAGAAAAGGCTTCACCGCTTAATTGTTCTGTCAGAGGAGATACCAATGAAATTTCATGTAGTAAACGTGATTACAAAATCAAATTTGTTAAATTTAAATTTGAAACTGAACATTTAATCTGAATGATTCTCGGTGGGCGTATCGCTTCGGTTTTCCAAAACATATGTTTGGTTTAAATTCGAGGAGACAATTGCCAATTGGTGTGGCTATGCTTTCTTTATTTTGGAGGTAATATCTATAGTGTTAAAAACCACATTATATATACCATCTTAGCCATTATTGTTAATTGTCTCAGTGAAACACAAAAAAAAAATCACGTGTTATTTTCCTTTACGTTCTACCATATCATCTGTCCGAGACGTGTTATGTCATTTACAATGAATTAGAAAGCAAATGTAAGCTAAAATTATTACTATAGCCCATTCTACACAGAAGGAAACAACAAGGGAAGTGAACTGAACATAAAGATACGTATTTCTCAGCGAGTTAAAACTGCATATACATTATCAGTCACCTCTGAAAGAAAACGTCATAGTTATGACCAAGCATGTAATTCATAAAAGTCGGAAGCAATCGAGAATTGGCTATAGTAAGAATTTGAGCCTACACTGAAATGAAGTTTAGTGCAAGCTGTAGTTGAGTAACGTGACATTGTTATGTTCACTCAGGTGCGAGTGATACGGTGGTGGCTGTTCGTCCGTCAGATGGCCTTTGTTAAAGTTGAAGTTTATGTAGATTGTTTTTGAGCATGTGGCACGGTAGCGTAATTTTCTTTTTCTTTTGTCTGGGTGCAGAGAGAGGGTTGAGTGTAGACCGGTGTGTTTTAGGGGATGGCGGCTGGAACCCCTGATAANGAGCAACTGAACATGACCCCGTTAGCCGGATTTCCTGATGAGAAATGAGCTTGTTATTATTTAACGCAAAATCAGATGTTTATTGTAAAAATTGAGTACGGGCATGAAATAATTTTTTTCCTTTCTATTTTATAAAAGTTATTTTTAGCAGGAATTTCATAATTGAAATGTGCACATTACTCCAAACCAATTAAATTTGACTGTGTAGAAGTAAATCTGCTTCACTCGAGTCACTTAAGCTACGAGTATATACATTATTTCTGTAATGGAATTATACTGATATTCCGTTAGTCTTAGTGATTTACAAATAATTTCATTGCAGAGAAATACATTGTTCCTACTTGTTTCGAATAACTTAACAACATTCAGCAAATGATTTATGATTTTTGGAAGAGTGTTAACGCGCAAGCACAAAAAGATTTTCGGGAAACAGATGTAAGTAATTTAGAACCGAGCAGTTCCAAGCTTATTTCCTGCACTTTAAGAACTGTTTAAGTCCACAAAATGCAAGATTCTGTTTTGTAATATGTATTTTCTTTTACGAATTTATCTTCAGAAGAAATCAATGCTTATGCTTCACGAAATCAATTTTTCTGCAAAAAAATAATATTAGGATTGACGTTACCTCGTTGTTGTAGCAAGGAGATCTGCTATGAAACAAATTATTTGGTCTAATATTAAAAACATTTTTCTTTTCACATAGTTGGCAAATTTAGTCGGGTCAGAAATGCCGTTATACATAGGAAAACTTGCAGGACCACACGGATATGATATTAAGAAGTAGAAGAAATCTACTATTTAGAAAGAAGAACGAATAGTAGGAAACGCAGAGCACGTAAATAAAAATTTTATAATATGTTAAATAGCGTTCTAAATTAAATTAAACCTTTATTTAAAAAAAATAGAAGGCGACGTGTATGAGGTTACTAAAAATATAGGATGTAGCCAACATAAATGGCTGGATTATCTGCAAAAATGTGTTAGTATAGTTCCATAAACAAGTGTGAAGTTATTACCCCAAGAGATTAAAGACCTCCACGAAGACACATGACTAGATGGCCTGACTTTGAAATCAGAAAAGGCTTCACCGCTTAATTGTTCTGTCAGAGGAGATACCAATGAAATTTCATGTAGTACACGTGATTACAAAATCAAATTTGTTAAATTTAAATTTGAAACTGAACATTTAATCTGAATGATTCTCGGTGGGCGTATCGCTTCGGTTTTCCAAAACATATGTTTGGTTTAAATTCGAGGAGACAATTGCCAATTGGTGTGGCTATGCTTTCTTTATTTTGGAGGTAATATCTATAGTGTTAAAAACCACATTATATATACCCTCTTAGCCATTATTGTTAATTGTCTCAGTGAAACACAAAAAAAAAAAATCACGTGTTATTTTCCTTTACGTTCTACCATATCATCTGTCCGAGACGTGTTATGTCATTTACAATGCATTAGAAAGCAAATGTAAGCTAAAATTATTACTATAGCCCATTCTACACAGAAAGAAACAACAAGGGAAGTGAACTGAACATAAAGATATGTATTTCTCAGCGAGTTAAAACTGCATATACATTATCAGTCACCTCTGAAAGAAAACGTCATAGTTATGACCAAGCATGTAATTCATAAAAGTCGGAAGCAATCGAGAATTGGCTATAGTAAGAATTTGAGCCTACACTGAAATGAAGTTTAGTGCAATCTGTAGTTGAGTAACGTGACATTGTTATGTTCACTCAGGTGCGAGTGATACGGTGGTGGCTGTTCGTCCGTCAGATGGCCTTTGTTAAAGTTGAAGTTTATGTAGATTGTTTTTTGAGCATGTGGCACGGTAGCGTAATTTTCTTTTTCTTTTGTCTGGGTGCTTAGAGAGGGTTGAGTGTAGACCGGTGTGTTTTAGGGGATGGCGGCTGGAACCCCTGATAACACACCCGCCAGTGTCGATTATTCCGTATTTTGTCACGTCGGCTCACGTGCAAAAACACCTGACATAAAAACGAGCATTCTTAAAGCGCCCAATACCACAACTTCAACTGCAGCGATAACGCATCCCTATGCGTGCGATCAACCTATGGCTTCGCGTTCTCAAACATCAATTCTCGGCATTTCTGATAAACACGTGGGGCTACCGTGTAGGTAGATAGAAAGTCGGGCAATTGCAGTAAATTTGAGAACCTCAAATGTGGAAAACGTGCCGGCGTTAGCAATCTTTATTCTCAGTGATGTTCGTAGTGCCAATTAGGAAGTCATTGTAAATGACGTTACACGTCCGGGACAGATGATATGGTAGAACGTAAAGGAAAATAATATGTGATTTTTCTTTGTGTTTCACTGAGGCAATTAACAATAATGGCTAAGAGGGTGTATTTAATGTTGTTTTTTAACACTAGAGATATTACCTCCAAAATAAAGAAAGCATAGCCATACCGATTGCCAATTGTCTCCTCGAATTTCAACCCAACATATGTTTTGGAAAACCGAAGCGATACGCCCACCGAGAATCATTCAGATTAAATGTTCAGTTTTAAATTTAAATTTAACAAATTTGATTTTGTAATCACGTGTACTACATGCAATTCCATTGGTTTCTTTATGAAGCCTGGTAAAGTTCTACTTCCAGAATATTCCTCCGCCTCACGCAAACAACGCTTAATTGAGTCCAAAAAATTACTCCCAAAGTACAATGCACCACTTTCGTGCTCACACAATATAATAATATTAGGAATAAGAATTATTTCTTACTAGGTATTACCAACACACCTATTTTATCGTTGTTTCAATTCAAATGAAATAAAATATTATTATTTAAACATATAATATAAATAAAATTCTAATTTCACAATATATATGGTACTTTTATATCATGTTAAGAGACGTATAAAATGTTTGTGGTTTATAACATAATTCGGAAACAACAAAACATGTCAGATATAGGGTGATATTTCAGAGGTTTTATTTTAAAAGTGTCAACAATCAGTTAATATATAATATAATTGTTTTTTGCGTGAGGAACGGTTAGTAAGAGTAACAATGACACACTGACATAATTATGTCACAACTGGTTTACATATTGTATGGTGTAAGCGGTGTATTTGGGATGACGGGCTGGATTTACATCAGTAATAGTATTAAAAATTCTAACCCGGGGATTACACCTACGTTCTGTTATAGAAATAACACCAAACACTGTAAAAAAAAAAAAAGTGGGATAACCACAGTTTCACTGTATTGATAATGCCAGTGTATTTCGGGTCATGTAAAATACGTGGTCTTTGTAATACAACTTCGTTTTTCGGATGTGAAAACAGACGTATCGCTGGGGAGGGGGTGGGCAATGTTTGCATGGTAAAATAAATTTCGCTTTCACCGTCGGCGATATTGATGTCACGTGTTGAACGAGACTTACTCATGCTCCAGTGCAATAAAAATACTGACAAAACATGAATTGTAATAAAACTTCATACACGTGTTACTAAATTATTTACCCCCAACTACTACGCAGTGCCATCGAAACAAGATGCAAGTAAAACTATGTTTGTATTAATTACACGATGTCCTTTACACATAGCTGCATTGCCGCACTCTTACACAAGCAGCTTCCTCGTTATTCTCGTTTCGCTCTAATTAAAGTGCTTCGTAGCTGACAGAAAACAAGGCAAAATACTAACGTGATATTGCAACCCAAATAAAGGGTGAGTGAAAAAGGTATTTTAGGACAAAACTAATTACAGTTAGTGATGGAATATTTTTAAAAATTGCCACGCTCTCCATGCTCCCTCCTGACAACCAAACAGACGCTACAAGCATGCGACAACTGTAAGGCAGAGATTACGATAACTTCACGTCAAACGTAACAAGCAACTCGCGTCATGCATAACTTTACACTTTCACGTGTACGTAAAACGTGGTACTTTCGGGTGCTATGTTATTATGTGACACGTAAGCACGGTAACTTCCTATACCGAATCAAAATCACGCGAAATACTTTGTTTCGTTTTAGATATAAAACTTTTTTTATTGAAGTTGTAAATACGTATCTCATGTATTATAACTCTCACGCAGAAATATTGGGGTTCCTGATTTATTCAAACTCTGAAGATAAACAAATGTACATAACCTTTAGAATAAAATACACCTGGGAGATGCATAAATACGCGCATTAACTGTACGAATAATAACGGTAATTAAAAGATTTAATAATTCATTTGGATCTTAAGTTTGCAATTTGATGGTAAACAAGATAAGCACTTTAATAATTCTGCTAAAAAAGATTCGAAATTCCCAGCAATGCATAAACCATAAGTACATTACTGATTGTATAGCTAAGATAATCAGCTTTACCACATGTACTTGAATGCTGCGGAATGATTAATGGTATGGGACTGTGTATTGCATTTAACCTGTACAAACATATTGAGATGCATGTATATGTGCACTGTGCAGCATAGATACATGTTTCTTAACAGCTGAATTATCTGTTTTTAGATTCCATGTGTTTTGGAATAAAGAGATATATATCCGCTAGGTAAAATACATAAGCAAAAGACACAACAAAAGTAAAAACAAAACGATGGGAAGCAAATATATCACATTAAGCAAGATATCGGCAAGCAAGATCACGTAATACAGAGTCACGTATCACGCAAACGATTTACATTGACAAACTCTTCTTGATGTGAACGTACGTTTTACGTAACGTAAAACTATTGAAACAGGTCTCGTTCAAACACAGCAGCCAAGGTACGGCCAGGGGCCACGGTGGTTGAGCGGTTAGACTGCTCTCCTCCGACCTAGGCGAACCGGGTTCAATCCCCGGCCGGGCCACCCTCGGAGTTTCGCAAGTGAGAATCGTGTCGGACGATGCCATTGGTCGGCGGGTTTTCCCCGCAAATCTCCCGTTTTCCCCGCCCTTGCATTCCTATGCTGCTCCGTTTTCACCTTATTTCTGCCTCATCGGCTCATTAGACCTCGTCTTGAAGACCCACCCAAATCTCTCTATTCAACCGAACCCAAGGTACAGCCTGATGTTAACGTGTCACTTTCAACGTTCTACGTGTAACGTGAAGTAATTGTAATTTTAATGCCGGATATTTTACCGACTGCTATCACTGATTCGGGGTGTACAGTGCAAGAACGTCGAAACTCACCATTTTATGTTTGGCGCCAATGCTGTTCAGTTCTTGCAGAGGCATGCCGTTCCTCAGCGTGCAGTAGCCAGGATATCCGTGTCCTGACATGCCCTGCTGTAGGAGGCTCCTGGTTGGAGATATTGTCTCTATGGTTGATATGTGCAGCCGATTGCGCAGAAAGTCCGTGTGTTCATCACAGTCTGCTGAAAAAAAAAAGAATTTTGATATTTTTAGAGATCTCTATAAAACAACGCTTTTCTAAACCATTCGGCCAAACTATGGTAGTGTATCGCTGAAGAAAACATAAGACTAAAATATATTTCCAATTTTCTCAAGTGATTACCAAATCATCATTTAAAGCCTTTCTATGTAGTGTGGTTTGCCTACCTGGCATGCAACACACGTTCTGTTTTGAATGTTCAACATGAGTTATCTCATAAACGGTTCACCTGAGAGCGTTCCGACAAGACAACATTTTTCCGTTAATTTAGACGTACTGATTTACAGGTTGTCTTTAAAAATTGCCTAGAACGTAGGGTCACAAAGTTTAATGCAATCGGAGGGTGCCAACAGCCATTTCCAAAACGAATGGGTATGATATTATCGACTTCGTTTTTAGAGGTGTAAGTTCTCCTTATATAAAACGCCATTTGCCGATTTGTTTCTTAATCACAAGAGGTTTCTGATATTTTCAACTAAACGCATTTTTTTAAACTCACATTTTGGGGATAAGTTGTACGTAAATTTCCGTCTTATATTTTCATAAGAAAATGACCGCCGAAGTTCTTTCCCATGTTTTAGAAACACGTGGCATATTCACTACTGTTGCTTCAAAAATTGGATTGGAAATTTAAAAATGAAAGGTATGGTTCCCGCATGAGACAGGGTCACGCATGGATAACAGAAGGCTGGCACTATTCCGAGTCGACTGCCCCCTACGAGGGTCAGACCTATCGCTCCGAGGAATGGATGAGTTGGGAGTGTTGGCGCGGAGGAGTGTG
>NQII01007369.1:0-55754 GCA_002778355.1 Clitarchus hookeri | reverse complement strand
ACGGTCGTGTCTGCCACTCTCTCCGCATGAGAACCACCTGAATATTTCCCTTCCGCTGGGGCGTGGAACCGAACCGGGGCCTCAGATGTGGGAGATCAGCGACTTACCAAGTGTGTGGGCCGCGGTGGTGTAGTGGTCAGACTACTCGCCTTACACCTAGGCGAACCGGGCTCGTCTCCCGGCGAGGTCGCTCCCGGATTTTCATATATGGTTAATCGTGGCGGACGATGCAGCTGGTCGGCAGGTTTTCTCGGGGGTTTCCCGTTTCCCCCGTCCTTGCATTCCAGCGCTGCTCTACACTCACCTCACACTCATCGGCTCTCACATCCTCGATGTTAAGAGCAACCCAAATCTGTACACTTCAGTTACCAAGTGGGACAACTGCGGTTCGTCGAATGTTGGAGTAAGCGTTTTAATTTTAGAAACACAGAAACTTCGTTCAGTCAAATCCTCTTAAACAAGGATTGAAAATATTTATGTTTTATCATGTAAGAAGAGCACGAACATTGTTTGGTTACAATTCTTAATTACTNAACAAGGATTGAAAATATTTATGTTTTATCATGTAAGAAGAGCACGAACATTGTTTGGTTACAATTCTTAATTACTGGATTCAATAAAATTTCCACGGCCATGGCAACTTCAATAGTTATGGATGATGAAGTATTTTACTAAAACCAAATAAAAATACAGACGGTGACCTAATGCATAGAAATATTACAAATTGATTCGTATATCAATTGAGTGAATTCCCNCAAATAAAAATACAGACGGTGACCTAATGCATAGAAATATTACAAATTGATTCGTATATCAATTGAGTGAATTCCCGTATTACCAGAATAGGTAGAAACTTAATATATATTGTGAGAATTCACAATATATATTCACACAATATAAATCTCATGCATTTTATAGTCCTTTTAACAACCGTATACAGGAATAATGAAGAGGTAAGTAAGAACCAACATCTTACTTCTCGGTAGTTTTCCAATTTTAAGAATACGGGAAAATTATTTGGAGCGTAAACGGATTAATGTACAAAGGAGGGCAGGTGAAATTATGTTAATTGTCGGAAACGAAGCCCATGAGATTATGTTACTGCCCATGGTCTACCAACTGCTACTAGATTCGTGTTTAATCATATGTACTTACCCAGAGTATTCAATGACTCTGGAACAATGTTTTCCAGGGTAGACGGCAATTAAATACGTTTAGTAATTCTCGTAGGATATTAAAAAATGTATTTGCTATTTTAATTACTAAGAATTTATTACTTAAAAGGGATAAATTCTATCATCAGGATATTTACGATACCAGTTTAGTAAAATTTGTTCGTGGAATTAAATTTTAAATTCATAATTTTAAAACAAATTTTACGGTCGTTTAAAGATTGATACACTGAATAAAAAATGGGAAATAAGTAGTGTAAAAAGAAAAACTATCTCCTAGGAAGTGTTCTTTCTATATCTCTACTTCACACATTGTAATAAAATGCGCGTAGTTTTAGTATCGAGTGAACATATTTGAGATTCAATTAACCTAATAAAAGGATCAGTTCTTTATTATAGATCTACACAGAAATAAACTTATTACGGGAAAAAAATGCAACGCAAACATAGATTACCGATATCATATACAAACAGCAAATATCATTTGCAACATACAAACATGTAATCAGGTACAAGCAATTGTTGAAAGCAATTTATCGTACGTTATAGTTAATCCGATTACGAAAAAGATTTTGCAAGTAGGAATTGTTTGCTCTTTATACACTGAAGAGCCAAAATTACTGGTACCCCTGCCTAATATCGTGTTGGGCCCCCACGAGCACGCAGAAGTGCCGCAAGACGACGTGGCATGGACTCGACTAGTGGCTGAAGGTATGCAGGATGCATTGAAATCTGCGCCAATTTGAGAAAGGGTTGCACGTCTGTCACGTTTAATGATTCTCGTCAGTCATCGTTTGTCCAGTTCTTTCACGATCTTTTTCCGGCCGCAGCGATGTCGAAGATTTGATGTTTCACCGGATTGCCGATATTCACGGAACACTCGTTAAATGGGCGTAAGTNTTGATGTTTCACCGGATTGCCGATATTCACGGAACACTCGTTAAATGGGCGTAAGTGAAAATCCAAATTTTATCGCTACCTCGGAGATGCTATGTCCCATCTCTCGTGCGCCGTCTATAACACCACGTTCAAACTCACTTAATTATTGATAACCTGCCATTGTAGCAGCAGTAACCGATCTAGCAACTTTGCCAGACGATTGTTGTCTTATATAGGTGCTGCCGACCGCATCGTGTTACTCTGATTGGTTCCACACCTCTGTTATTTGCATACGCACGCCTATGCCAGTTTTTTTGGCTCTTCAGTGTACCTGTCACAGTACGATAGAAATGTCACGGACAAAAACAGCTAACGCAAACTAATGTAAAAGGTTTTAATTTTTTAGCGGGAACATATACTGCGTCGTACGATCGTATGAGAGTGTTGCTTCGCTCTCCCTGTGGAGTATGCGAACAACTATTACAACAACGGCGCATGTGATTTGGCATCCACAATAATATCTAGGCGTGATTCATAAGTCACCGGCAGGCCCATAAAACGTACTAGACCGCCATAAGAAAAAGTAACTGATTTTAAGATTGACCAGACAATAAAACAGCTGAAAATTGCTCGTCATTTGGGACCTTCAAAATTTATACTCACATTGTGTTGGAACTGCTGACATTTGAAAGTACCCATACTCGGGAGATCGGTTTCGCATAACCTCGAGAGACAAACAGGAGAAGGTGCCATTTGACTCTCAGGCAGGTGCTAATAGGACAAGTGGCTTTCTTTTCCACGATCCAGCGACTTGTGCAAACTTCAGTTCGTTACTTTATCTGTACCAGAAGAACTTTCAGAAGCCTAGCGAGATAACTCTGCAATCCCTATATCCTTAATATTTACTACGATGAACAACTCGGCATCACTCTGTTTCCATTGGTGTCAGTAAAGACTAGCGTGGAATTTTACAGACTGGTATTGTATTGCATGCGTAGAATCACGCATCACTTGGGAATGGATGAGCACCATGGCAGAGATTAGGGAAAGAGAAAATGGGACGAGTGCTACAATTTCTGCCTACATTTATAGTAACGTTTATCCCCTACTACCGGTGTGAAGATCTGGAGAGCACACACATGCTAATAATAGCCGTTCACTACTGATAGTGATACGAGGGTCATTGTGATTCGAGAGCTATACTAAAAGCACCTTGTATCCCAGTGTGTGCCAAACTTTTGAGCTGAGGGGCCAGCAACATAACATTCGGCTTCGCATTAATTATGTTGCTCAGGTTGTTTTGCTTGACGTTCAACTCTGCAATGACCTTCCCAGTCCAATGATTTATATTTCACTGAACGTATATAGTGTCGTGTAACGCCTTTTGAGTAGAAGACTCGCTGACCCTCTTCGCGAGCACCTACCAGTTGACAAGTGTCACGAGGCACGTGGACAGCCAGAACGGATCGCAGTTACACGTGTCAAGGTTCTGCCGAGTAAGAGCTGGCATATCGCCGGAGCACCCGGATAGTGCTACGTACATACGTAGGAAAGCGGGAGAAATCGCAGAGCCCAGCAAGATCACCTCTAGCTTCACGCTTGAGAAAACGGCTGACCAATTGAAAGTGGGGAGCCATGAATAATCCTCACCCCTACCACCCTTGTAGCCAAACCGCGGAAAAATAAGCTGAGATGGTAAATTCAAGGGGCAGATCACCACTTCTCCCGCCCCCGAACCTTCACGAACCATGGCACGTGGCTGAATGGCTTTGTACTGAGGGCAACCACCACCCCCCCTCCCCCAATAAGAGAAACACGTGCCGAGACTTAGGGAGGGAAACTGGAGAGCATATAGGCGAATTTACGCGACAAGAGTGGGCCAGTTCATTATCACCGCGCCGAGGGAAGAGTTGCGTCAAGGAATCGCGAGAGGACGTGAGCACGAGCCCGAACAGCAGTCCAGTGAGACGGCACCAAATGCGGGCCTTTTCCAAGGCCTACCACTTCGCCGGAGCTCATCCCCAGCTGACAGCATACCAGCACCAAAAGCAGAGTAGTTAAGTATCAAGTCACCGCCCAGAGAAGCCCCCCTCCACCACGAATTCGCCCCAGTTAATACGAGTAGCCAAATTAGAGTACCACACCTCGGAAGTGTTGCTGTATGGTTTTTGTTCAAACTCGAGACAATATAATTATCCAGTTAAGTGAAACGTCAAAATACTACCTTATTGAAATACCCTCAAACCTTCTAGGCACCTTATAGTCTATGCCTGGAGGAATTAACTACGACCCTATAAAC
Organism: Clitarchus hookeri; assembly: GCA_002778355.1. Classification (NCBI taxonomy): domain Eukaryota; kingdom Metazoa; phylum Arthropoda; class Insecta; order Phasmatodea; family Phasmatidae; genus Clitarchus; species Clitarchus hookeri. Next base: position 51,404 of record NQII01007369.1, on the reverse strand, counting down.
CACCTATATTCCACAGGTGGGGAATAGCGTCAATGGAAAGACATAATATGTTATTTTATTCCAAGTAGAATGGTTCGTGACTTAAAGAAAAATTTTGGGACATACGCTCGAAAATCTGATGCAGGATACTGTAGTTTTCATTTCCTTCCAGGCTTGATTGTAACACATGCATCCTGACATGACCCAGTAGGACGAAGTACTAGACGTGCCTCTCTTTTGTGGTGTATGTGTGTTAAAATTTATTCTGGTTCGATGGTATTTATTGTAATCTTGCTTTTGGTATTGTCAAACCAATATTAAATCTGGCTTTTATCCTACAGTTTCTTCTTGTTGCGCAAATTGCAAATTTTATGGCAAATTTTTTTTTTTTTTTTTCCATTCCGAAGAAGCAAACTCAGTTTTCAATATAAGAACTTCGGCGTTATTTTTTTTTTATGCGCTGTTGAGAGAAGTCGCATATTGCATTATTATTATGGAAATTCCCACTAAAGGATTTGATACAGACAATTATGTGATTAACATATTTTGGGAAGAAGCAGCTCGATGTAGCTGGAAATCGTACCTTAACAGTGTGCAATTATGCGTCTGGGATGCACAAGTCTCCAAATTATGAAATTGTTGTTAATAAATTAGTGAAAATAATGACCACTACTGTTCCACATAATGAAAATGCACATTGTGTATATTATTGTGCTCCATATTTTAGTTGAGGTATGCAAGGTAAACAAGAAAATGGAGGCGTGTCACTCACCACTGCATGACTGCAGGATAATGCATGTATTATGTGTACATTGTTAAGCTGAACATCTTAACTAACAGATGCTAGCTAGGCGAGGCAACGGAACGCTGGAAGTCACCACTGAAGGATGATGCATTCGTGATACACATTATCGAGTTGGATACCACAGCCAAAAACTGCAGAGAGACAGAGGTAAATTGGGCTAAAACACACTGATGCAGGATGATGCGTGCATAAAGTGCCCACAAGAGCTGTATAATACAGCCGAATACTTTTGAACGTCAGAGGCTAGTAGGTTGGTCCTCATTGCTGCAGGATGATTTGTCATGGTGTGCACATTACAGAGCGAGATAGCCGAGTGTTAGAGACGAAGGGAGCTGGTACTTTCAGCTGCAAAATACATTCATGATGTGCATGTAAGAGCTGGATACAGCAATAGGAGACTGCCGAGTGTTGGAGACAAAGTGAGTTGGTACTCAATATTGCAGGATCCATCAGTAGGAGACCATTGAGTGTTAGAGACAAAGGAGGCTGGTACTCACTTCTTCAGGATAAATGCCTGGCGTGCATATAACAGAGCTGGATACTGCAGTGGGAAACTGTCTAAGTGTTGGAGACAGAAGGAGCTGGTATTACCGCTGCAGGATAAATTTCTGACTTGCACATAAGAGAGCTGGATACAGCAGTGGGAGACTGCCGAGTGTTGGAGACAATGGGAGCTGGTACGTATTGCAGAATCCATCAGTAGGAGACCATTGAGTGTTAGAGACAAAGAAGGCTAGTACTCACTGTTGCAGGGTACATGCCTGGCGTGCATATAAGAGAGCTGGATACAGCAGTGGGAGACTGTCGGGTATTGGAGACAATGGGAGCTGGTACTCACTCTTGCAGGATACATCAGTAGGAGACCATGGAGTGTTAGAGACAAAGGAGGCTGGTACTCACTTCTTCAGGATAAATGCCTGGCGTGCATATAACAGAGCTGGATACTGCAGTGGGAAACTGTCTAAGTGTTGGAGACAGAAGGAGCTGGTATTACCGCTGCAGGATAAATTTCTGACTTGCACATAAGAGAGCTGGATACAGCAGTGGGAGACTGCCGAGTGTTGGAGACAATGGGAGCTGGTANTCAGTGGGAGACTGCTGAGTGTTAGAGACAATGGGAGCTGGTACTCACCGCTGCAGGACACATGCCTGACGAGCACACAAGAGATCTGGATACAGCAGTGGGAAACTGTCGGGTATTGGAGACAATGGGAGCTGGTACTCACTCTTGCAGGATACATCAGTAGGAGACCATGGAGTGTTAGAGACAATGGGAGCTGGTACTCACCGCTGCAGGACACATGCCTGACGAGCACACAAGAGATCTGGATACAGCAGTGGGAGACTGTCGGGTATTGGAGACAATGGGAGCTGGTACTCACTCTTGCAGGATACATCAATAGGAGACCATGGAGTGTTAGAGACAAAGGAGGCTGGTACTCACTGCTACAGGATACATGCCTGGCGTGCACATAATAGAGCTGGATACAGCAGTGGGAGACTGCTGATTGTTGGAGACAATGGGAGCTGGTACTCACCGCTGCAGGGTTGCGGGATGATGTCGGGGTTCTTGTCGTCGCTGTCTCCACTCTCGTTCCCCCCGGGGTCCAGCTTGTTGATGGGACTGCTGCCACCCTTGTCTCCCGAGCTGCCGCTACTGCCACCACACCGCTGCTCCGCCGCTGCTGCCTTGTGCCTCTTGCGGCGATCCTCATTGCGCGAGCACTGCAGCCTCAGTACCACTACGATCACCGCTGCTACGACCATCAGTGCGGCGAAGATCCCGATCAGGACGCTCATCATCGGTGTGAACCGGAAACCTAACTTCGGACGTTCTGCACACAACCATTACTCCCATATTGTATGAACTTGACTCGATAGTGGTGGATACTGATATTTAAGGCAAAATTCTCCACCGTAAGTAACTCAATAACATGCCCATATCAATCTGTGTAAAACAACTACATTACATTTAATATAAATTGTGAATAACCTTTACTCCAGACCAATATCGTTTAACAGGCACTAAATATTGTTCACAGTTAAATAAAGTCTGTGAAATGTAACCCCTCAAGATATTACAAACAAATTCTTCGAATATTGTAACGTTAACACCAATAGGATTATTTAAAGTGTTCTGTGCAGATAATATGAAACTGTGCAGATAACATGAAACAAAAGTAGATCTATCACTTGATGTGTAAAGTGCATATATAAGAATTTAATGCAGGGTTAATTATGAATATCTTTCCAATGACATTTTTGTTTATCGCAAAAGTACACCCTAACAATCACTGTACAGAAAGAAGAAATTAAGTAGCACATCTAAAAGTTCTCATCTACCTGAGCAACATTTATGTAAACTCCACCACAGTGATATAAAATTGATAATGGATTATTAAAAAACTGAACTCATTGTTCTTGTAATGCAAATCCAATATCAATCAAGTGCTGTAAGTCATTCGTTGGAGCCTACTGTAACAGTTTTTTATCACCATGGAGTGTAGAAACTCGACATTGGCATGGGTCCTACCAGTGGACGGGAGACATCTGGAGTGTTGTTGCATGTTGTCAGTATTGCATTAAAAGTTACCTAATATTTTAAGGGGCAGGAGCTTGTGTGCGAATGTAGCTCTCCGGTATTTTCCATATTGGGAGATCATGACGGCCACACCAGTAGCTCTAATCCTCCATTGCGCTGCTTGTTTAAACTACAAGCTACAGGAGTCCGATTGCATGGTTAATATTTTTAAGGGTATAGGAAGTTCGTTAAGGGCTGCTGAAAATGGTCACTATTCAGTGTTGTTTTACAGCCACCACCCACTGGCATGTTCAGGTTGACCATCAAACCCAAACCTACGACATATAACACACTAAATAATGATGGAGCCAACACCAACTTTCCTATGTCTTATCGACATATGGTGTGCATTTCCTCATACAGCCTGCGCCCTCACCGATACCCAAAATTATCATCCCACAACTACTGAAACAGCAGTCATTGGAGAATTTCATTTGTTACCTGCGTTCCATTGTCTAACAGTAATATTAGGACCACATGCGATGTGCTGCGTTCGTTGCAGTTGAGACAAACTAGCCGATCGTATGCTCCAACATACCACTGAAGCTCAAAAGTGCTCCACCAACCTGTTGGAATGGTATGATTCCTCCTGAAGTAAGTATGCATGTAACTTGTCAGTGTGTCTTTTTTGACGCCACTGACTGGTCATACCAGACGATATTAATGATCTAGATCGTTAAGCAAGTGTTTTCAGCAACTGTACTTTACAATATGTTTCGAAACACGTTTTCGTTATGGTATTCTGGATATATGTGACATGGTAGATAGGGAAACGTTGAAATCCCTTACAACGTCAAAAACCGGAATTCTTATCCATTGGCACCTTCACATCTCTTTTTCATAACCAAATGATTCATGCTATATTTCAATGAGTGTCCTAGTTATGTTCATATCCATTCATAAGCTGTCAGATCAATTTATATACAAGTCTACACATTATGGTATGGTTCTGTTACCTTCCAATGATGCTATCCCATAACATTTGTCACTAGTGTAGTTGCTATGGAAACAGAAAGATGAAACACCTTTCGCCGCTGTGAGCTGCTTCTCGGGCGGCCCGGGCGTGGCGGCCTGGGTGACGACCGGCTCACTGCGGCCCTTCATGTTGAAGGAGTAGATGTAGACGAGGTAGTGGCTGGATGGTTCGAGTCCTGTGACGGCGAAGCGAGGGTAGGAGCCGGTCATGTTGACGCGCACCTCTTGACTGCTCGAGTCTCGCACCTCCAGCAGGAAGGACTGCGGCAGTCCGCCGTTGTAGCCCTCCTGGCAGCGGATCGAGAACGACGTCATCGACGAGTTGGCCACCGAGCAGTTGTGGACCAAGTCCGGCCGACCTAATACAACATATAAAATACTCACACTAGTTTCTCAATTAGATCCACGGTTTTTTTCCATTTGGCTAGTCACTAGACTCCCACCTCTGAGGTCCTCGGTTCAACCCTAGGACCCAGAGTTTGGAAAACTTTTGAACACGAGGTTGTCATGCAGAGAGTCTAGTGGGCACAGTCGTCATATGGAGGTTTTCTCGGGGCGTACAGTTTCCTTACCTGTCTTCATTGCGCTGCATCTCCACCCGCATATTGTCTAACAGCATCCATTCTTCAGGTTAGGGCAGCCAGCCCCGATTATTGCCAGCGCCCTCCATCCCTCTTCAATATGTGACTGCCACAGGCGGGAATCACTTGGGAATTTTCATTTTCACATTTTGCAGTAACCATGTTCACAGGTATTGATTTACTAACAACTTTGTCTGGTGAATAAATAAAGTGATGTAGTTTCAATATGCTATAAAATAAATAACTAACAAAATATTTCAGATTTAATCAACGTGACTGTTAAGGTTACTAAATTTTATGATACAATTAAATATTAAGATTGTTAATAAACTCCTATTTATGGTACATGCGGTAAAGTAAAAGTATTTAATTGCTTGAGCTCAAGATTATTTATTATTTGTTAAAAGTTTGATTGTTCATATTGCAAAACAAAGTTTAATCCCATGTGCCACAACTACAGTGGAAATTGTGTTCACCCACCAGCGGGGATGATGTGAAAGACGCAGGGTTTTCGCTGGTTCCCGATGCTGTTCTTGGCCCAGCAGAGCAACGTGCCGTAGTCCAGGTCCGTCATGGGAGTGTACGAGACGATGCTGGACGTGCCTTGCAACAAGATGTGCGCCGATTGGACGTCCACCGCCTCCGCCGAGTTGTTGAACATCCAGCGGAACGTCACATGAGACGGGTTTGCCTCCACCTCACAGGATATGTTCACCTTCTCCTGCTTGGCGACGCCGTGGACCCTCGTCTGGTTGGGCCTGCACGTCGGCGCATCTGCCATCACACATGACCCACATTACTGCTGATCATCCGACGTTATATTTATCGCCGTGAACTCTACTGAATTAAAGGAGTAATTTAAGGAGTGGTCATAAAAATATCTTAAAAATGAAAACTTATGTACTCGTTCAACCTTCCTGCTCACTCCTTGTAGAATTCAAAAATCGAAGCAGTGTATAGTGAATGACATTTACGAATGATAAACATTTTAATTGCAGTCGAGTGGGTATTTGTAGATATGTAGATGAAGTAGCTGGAAAACCAAAGCACTATTATTTATACGCAAATAGTTCATTAATGTTCATGATAAATTTTTAAGACTATGAAGATTTTTGCAGTGAGTTATGGTAGTAAGTTTTAACATTTTTTGAGATGAATGGCATAATTTGGAAGCAATGGGTATGCAAAAATATTATTTGGAACCATTTTTCAAATATATTGATGTGTAGAATGCATTTTGCGCAAAAAGGTCTTCTCTCTGTTAGAAACTATATATGTAAATAAATGTCTTATGTGTTGAAAAGGATTTTAAGTACCATGTAAAGTGTCTTTTTAAAGTTATAATAATATCATAATTGTAATATGTTGAAAAATAAGTTTGAAAACCAAGAATCACGTTTATATATTAAACTCTCCTTCTTTGTTGTCTCCTTCCATTTTAAGGGAAATTTGCATATTTGGTCTAAAACAGCGTCTGAGGCAGACATTATACTCCTCCCTTAGGAGAGAATATATTTGCTATAAAGTGCAGTCTCAGGATTGTGTGACTACACATTATGATAATTCTTTTCACTAGTGAAGCAGACGGAACTAGTTGTGAGACCCACATTAGAGTGATATGATAACAAGTGACATCAATAGGGCTAACATGAACAAAGATAGTTTTTCGGCAACTAGTCCATATAAATTGTGTAACTGGGATGAAACTTCAGCTTTGTGTGGAGAACATCCGCGTAATTAACCACAATTCTACCAATTTTTTCTCCGTCTAAATTGGTGCGCGGGGAAGCGGGTGGGAATTTTTCTAGGAAAGAGAGAAAATCTAGTCTAACTCAAGNTCTCCGTCTAAATTGGTGCGCGGGGAAGCGGGTGGGAATTTTTCTAGGAAAGAGAGAAAATCTAGTCTAACTCAAGATTTAATGATTATACACTGGCGTGGCCTGGAATTTTAGGGAAGTAATTGGCAGTAAATTGCCATTAAGTGTAACTATTACAAAGCACCTATTCAATTGACAGTTGAGTAATGTGTGCTGACAACAGTGCAAAATACACAGATATTCCGTGTCAACTGCAGCTGCCACTAAAACGTAGGTAACGTTCAAAGTACATAACTGCAATGAGATTTACACCCCTTACAAATAATCTGTGCGGAATACATTTGGGGAGACAAATATGCAATCTACGGCCAACTAACAAGTAAATAGGGCCATGAATACAAATCACATAAGTTGACGCATAGAGAAGCTAAAACAGTTAGAGTGAACACGTGACGCAAGCTTATTTATGTCGAACGGCAAATATTTAATTGGTGCCTAAACGTTGATAACTGCTACCGATATATTTCAGTAGTTGATGAAGTTGTGAAATGTAAAGGCGAGGGTGTATACAACTTCAACCCAGGAAAAAAATTATTGACCATTCGTGACCATCGAAGACGACATATGATGAAATCAAGCCATAGGTTTTCTTTGGAAATTGTGACCAAAATATTTTGGTTTGCTTCGAAAAATGCCGCAAGTTAACAGAGTGCTGTCTTCTTTGAGCTGCTTGCGCTTGTATTTCATGTGCAAACCCTTGGCCGAAGGTCGCGGCAAGGAATGCCATCAGTCTTTTCAAAATTTACAAATACATAAGAGCATCCTGTGAGGTCATAAATTATACATTTGGTGATAATCCGCTGGACAAGTGGAGGTGTGTAAAACGTCTGGAAAGTCTTACTGACTACCTCCATGCATGTCAAGGCCTATGAAGAAATTTTAGACAATTCGGCGCTACCCACTCTGTAGCAGCAATTTGTCAATGACCCCATTCAATTTTCTGAACAACAATACATCGATCTATTAAGCAAATATTCTAACTCAAGGTACAGAACATAGCGATGGCCCGAAGTTAACCTTAAAAGAAGGGTTAAGGATGAAATCGCTGACCGATTCGCAAAACATAACAGAGCTGCTAAGCATTTTGAATGTGAAATACAGACTAATTCCTGCATAAACTTACCTCAGATATGAGAAAGTCTTCTTTGAAGGGTTATGGGTGTTCTGAAAGGCAGATCTTTTATAATATGTCTGCGGTAAATTCTGGTTACCAGAGAAATATGTAGGTGCAATTTAAATAGCTAAATAATTTGTTTTTTAATGGAAAGGTAAGATTTGATTCTGCATGCAATGCACATAATCCTGAACCACAAAGAAACATACCAGTTTATTGCGTTAAGAAACGACACGACATATATTCATCACTAGAGCAAAATATTCGTTCGCAAAGTTTTGCCGAAACAGATATTTAGCATTTATAATTTCTGGTCCTTTAATAATGGCTTCCAAAATTTTGTGGTGTAGGTAGCGTTAATTTATATCACACTGGCTCTTAAGACGATCTTGCAAACATAAGTGATGTAAAATGAAATACTACCGTTGAATTTAATGAATACCATAGACCGACCGAAGTGTTTCCATAATTTCCCACGGTTTGTAGAAAAAAATTTTTTTTTTCTCTAAGCAAGGTAATTTTGGAATTGCTTTCGTATTTTTGTAGCATCAACGAACAGCAAGCAAGTAGCTTACTGTAGTTATTCCTCTGTGTATTTCTTAGAGAGTAATGTATAGGATGTTCCCAAATAACCCCTACAAAATCCGTCGAGTTGATGACGGGCAGTAAGTATCTTCGTTTAATGTCTTACGTAACATAAAGTCAGATTTCCAGGTAATGTATTTTCAGTGCTATTCGTAATATATCATCCTATAAATGGTAGAGCATCCTAAGGAAGCATGTTGTGCTCTATGTAATGTATAAACAGTTAAGCTAAATTTTTGTGAGAAATATCTCAGAGTTTGTCTGTCTTATTTTCGAACATTCTGTATATGTGCCATAAGTGTCTTTCATAGGTGGGAAAAGGTGTTTGACTCTATTGCAAGCAGGAAATATGATTAGAGTGCATAATTTAAATGGCCTGCGGCACGATGACACCATGGGCAATCGGAAACGTTCAGAAAACTACTTTCATTTGAACTAGTTTCCTGTGCGAACTACAATATAGATCATGATATCGCAGAGGTTTTAGTTGATGGCTCTGTCTTTTTTGCATTATTCTGCTTATTCAGTGCTACTATTGTGAAAGTGAAGTTGTTAACTGTGTTACTCACACATGACGTTCAGGTAGAAAGGTGCACTCTCCCCATCGCCCTCGGTGTTGTAGCCAACACACGTGTAGTTCCCAGCACTGGCTCTGCTCACGCCTTGCAGCACCAAGGATTGGTTGCTTACGAGCACCCTTTGGCTGATGTTGTGGTTCAACGTCTTTTTCTGCAGCATTCATACAACCAATACATAAATTTAGTGACAAATTTTATTTTATTTTTAAAATTTTTGAAGTATGACTTTTGTGCCATTTCAACAGCTTATAAATACACTATAAATATTAATCAGTGGAAAATCCCTCATTTGCAATGAAATTAAACTATTCGAGTTATTTAAAATGGTTCTACTTAGAATTTGTGAAAAACTACTGGCTGTTTCAGTGAAACAATTTCGCTGATTGAATAAGTGAAAGCCGTCTGCGTGCGGCGAATTAAATATTGTTTTTATAGAATTTCGTGAAATCATTACAAAATATAAACACATTTTCAATAGTCGCTGTCTATGTTGGGCAATTTAACAAAAGCAAAAATAAAAAAAACAATCGCGGTATTCAGGGTTTGAATTCGTAACGTCTCGCCTCAATACCAATCGCGCTGCCATGTCAACTTCGTTTTCCAAAGGGAAAACGTTTTTATTATTTATTTGTCGAAAATTTTTAGCTTTATATTGTATGCCCTTTCTTAAGTTTTTAGTTTATTTGGTAACATAAGGATTGTTAAAAGAAATATTAAGTTTGAATCCACTCACACAACCACATTTTTGGAGTTTAAACCTTCAAACCGAGCGGTACAATGACTACTTGAAAAGGAAATTAAGTACATAAAAACAGTGTCACGGGGCGGGAGTCCCCGGAGGATACCGATTCACCGCATGACAGTGACCAATGCTTCCTTCACCATCCACCATATCCATATCAATACATAGACTACTCAACTTGTCAATAATATNTGACAGTGACCAATGCTTCCTTCACCATCCACCATATCCATATCAATACATAGACTACTCAACTTGTCAATAATATGCGCAGTTATCACAAAACGTTGAAAATACTCGAAGAACATTTTCATCCCGTAGGAACAACAGGCAGTATAAGTTATCCCCAGTCGTGAGAAATGGACAAGTGACGATTTCGTTTTTAACCATATAATTGCTGGCTAAGATAATATATTTTTTCTTTTGTTAAATGCCTCAAAAAGTTTCCATGCAAAAATATAAAATATAAAATATATTCAAAACACCGATTAAAAAGTTTACAATAAATTATATTAGGCGTAAATAAAATTGCATAGTAAATGCCCAAATATAATTAAATGACCCATTAAAAATTTACTAATCTTCATCAACGTTCTATCTACGAAGCCCACCCCATTGTTCTCTTTTCAGCAGTCTTCAGGCCTCGGTATTTGTAGGCTAGCCAGCCCCTTCAGAGTTCGTGACGTCAGGTGTTGAGGAAACTACAAAAAGGTAGTGCTGATCGTCTTTCCGGCGCACTCGCGCCCGATGGCGAAGGAGAGGCGTCGCACCGTCTCTAGGCAACGCCCGCCCAAGCGCTGAGGATGGGAGCGGGATGGAGGGGAGGGGGTGGGTCCCCCGTCATCAAGCAGTCGACCAGCTGAGCGCGGCGTGGAAGACAGGCCTCGACCTGCCGTTCCGCGTCACCGGGCGTCGAAAGTGGCATAGGAAGGTATGTTACATAACACAGCCGATACCCCTCGTATGACACGTAATTCAGCAGAGCGTAGTAGGTGAAACATTTGCGCGGTCTTTCCAGGCACAACGTCACAACAGAATGAAACACTGAATGTTCATGTTGCCTCGTAAAATAGTATTATAAAAGACTCAACTAACATTTAAAATATTTTGTATAGTTTTTTTAGTTTGCGCGTTATTTCATTTAATACACGTTGTTTAATTTATCCATCAGTCAAAAAACTAATTACTGAAAATTGTGAATTTAATGGTTGATGAATCAGTGTGAAATATCACTGAGTCAAAAAAACTGTCATTTGTTTCACTAATTCATCAGTTAAACAGGATCAAGTGTCTGTTTTATCATCCAGGTTCCGTTAACTGACTTAAACAGAGGAAATTCTAACCGTTCATATTTAGAGTTAAAAAAACGCAAGGACTTGACAATTTACAAAACAAAAATATCAAACTGATAGCTTGTTTAGTGCGCCGGTGATTCGTACACCATTTCCAGTGAAGGAATCGGATATAGGAAACGTGACAGTCGCTGCCCATGGCCGGCGGATTTCCTCTGGATATTCGTGTTTACCCCACCTTTGCATTCTCCCGCGCGTTCCATCTCAAGTCCCCATTTGTTGTCACTATACGGGGACGACGGGCATTCATGAATACTAACTTGAAAGCCCGTCAATCGGTGACTGAAACACACTCCCTACGGTGGGAGTCTCGTAGGTATTAGGGTTATAATTATTTGTATCATAACCCCATCACAACCATTCCTGAAAATTTGAAACACCCAAAACAGAAGAAAAACTTTTCTATATATACATCACATATATGACAACCTACTCAAATATTATGCAAAACGTGAGCAAATAATTCTGTACTGTTATTTACGCTTTCCACCGAAATATTTTCCGTCCTAAAATCATTTAACAGTGCTGTGAAATTTTCGACCTATTTTTTTTCGTATAACGTTTTCTCCAAATGATGGCAGTCTTAACGGCTCGCTCTATCGGGCTTGCTACTTTTCTGACTACACTTGCTTCTTTGTCGCTTTTTTATTGCACTAGAATTTTAATTTTGTAGTTCTTCAAAATTTCTTATATTTTTCCAATTTTCACCACAATATGATTTGATTAAATTATAAAAACAGGCTTTTGTTGTATTAATGTGTAGTTCATTTACTGTGTTTGGCATTTGGCTACGCTGCCTTAGTATCTTCAGACTGCATGGCCAGCTATGTAACCTTCCGTAAAATAATGTAAATATATAATTATTAATGTTACGATATAGATGCTATACAGTGTTTTAAACAGAGTAAAATCAATCCTTTAATTCTATCAACAAAAGCAGGAGTAAAGATCTCAACAGTGTTAGCAAACAGTAAGATGTTCATAATTTACCAACAGCGCAAAGGTTCTTTCTACTCCTCATTCAGACGAAGTGCAAATAAAAATAATTTATAATATAAATTACTTTCTTTATAAAACCCAATTTTTTTTAATGTTGAGGTACACTTTCCGTGAAATATAGCATACAAATTGTCATTGTAGGTACAGAAAACGCACTGTACACGTACACTGTATGCAGCAGAAACACAATTGAGAAACGTCTTTGCAGGACATTTGTTTCATGTTTGATCCGTGAGTCTATAACAACACTTACTTCAACGGAGGGACTCTCTGACAAAACAGTAACAGCTTAATCTAATTACAGAAAGTGGTTGTAAGATGTCAAGTTTTATCAAATATGTAGGTATACTATTTACAATGTTGGTATCTCAAATTTTAGTATTTCTGATATACGATTGCATGATTGTTTTATGTACAGAAATGTGAGAATTAACGGAAAAGTGATATTATATTACCAACAGATTGCCAGTGGCATTTAATCCATGTGCAGTATGTTGGTCTCACGTAAAAATAATTTTTATCGCTACGCGGCGTCAAGAAACACAATGTGTAGAAAGAAGATACAAATGTATCTTNCGTCAAGAAACACAATGTGTGGAAAGAAGATACAAATGTATCTTAAGAACGTGTTCAATTAACAGCGAACTAACAATAAAAATTAAGGCTACGTCTCAAGCAGTTCTTTATTAATCTGTTTCGGATTGGAAGGTGCCGTGGTGGTGTAGTGGTAAGACTACTCGCCACCCACCCGGGCGAACCGGCTTCGATTCCCGGCGGAGCCGCCCCGGGTTTTTCACATGTGGGAATCTCGCCGGACGATGCCGCTGGCTGGCGGGTTTTCTCGGGGACTTCCCGATTCCACCGCTACCTAATTCTGGCGCTGCTCCATACTCGCCTTACGTCACCCTCATCGGCTCTCAAGACCTCGGTGTTAAGAGCCGCCCAAATAACTTAATTCTCTCCATAGCTTTGGACGTTTCCGGGGAATTCGTTCACACCTTTTAGGCACATGAATTTACTGGAAAATTACAAACACCCGGTAGGGTTTTTTAGTTAGTCTAGCGAAAATAAAATGATTATTTTACGCCATGAAAGGATTATCCTTCTGACCTTGCTCTACTTACGTTGTGCCTCCACTCAACCTTGTATATCGGTGGGTGAGCTTTGACAGTGCAGTCGAAGTAGACGTCAGTGCCTTCTCGAATTGTGTTCGGGTTGAGCGACGTTCCCAAGTGTATCTGCGCTTCTGGCACATCTGAAATTAAAAAAAAAAATATGTAGTAAAGGAGATAAAAAGTAAGATATTCCTTTAAAATCATTTTATTTAGCTATGTCTACTGGTGTGCAATTCCTGTACACGTTAAATATTTGACAAGTAATAAAGTTGATAACGAAAATTAAATATTCTTGTAGGAATAAATATATATTTTTTTGTGTTTCTTGAGGCAATGTTATAAGTTAGAAATATACGGGAAGAATAAATGGTAAGATACCACAGTAATCTCCAGATATCCCAAACTTATACAGGCAGGAGTCATTTAATGCACTATTAAAATGAAATCCGGGAGAAAATCCCGCAGTATTCAGCCACGTATTTTAAATTAATAATTTATGTATAGCGTGGGACGGAATTTGATCGGCTAACTTAGTGAGGTGATTTCCTAGCTCAAAATCTAGTGGGATATATACATAGCCTTTTTATAACTATACAATATATTAAAGGGCATATGAGAAATTATAAGTCGAGATTTCAAACTGTATTTTAGCAAAGTACTGGAAACGAAGAGAAATTAAAATGCAACTCTCCTGACATTGTGTTATGTTATCGGTATCTTCAATCTTTGAGCAATAGCTCATTAGTAACTCCTACCGTAATTAAAATGACAGGGTGGCCACCTCCTTATTGCACTAATAATTTTTTACCGTCGTCAATCACGAACGATCTGTGATAGTTTTATTCAGCAGCATTGCCTAAGAAACAAAATTGATTATTTTTATTGCAACTGCCCATGACGCACAGTTTTGGTGTAAAACGTACGCATTTCTTATAGTGGTAGCGATACAGCTCCACGCTCTTAGGCAATACCAATATTACCTGCAGAGAATCACTCACTGGCTGTCGCCAGAAAGAAGCACGCAGCATCAATACTGTAAGATTATTAATGTATCGGGGCCGCGGTGGCTCAGCGGTTAACCTGCTCGCCTCCCACCGTAGCGACCGCGTTCAATTTCCGGCCGCGTAACTTCCGGATTTTCGCAATTGGCAATCGTGCCGGACGATGCCGCTGGTCAGCAGGTTTTCTCGCGGTTATCCAGTTTCTCCCACCATTGCATTCCGGGGCTGTTGTATTCTCATATCGCTTCGTCTCATCCATCCCGCGGAAAGCAATGGTAAGCCACTGCAGCATCATTCTGCCTTGGTGGCGACGCGGCCTCCAATCCCGTGTTGTATCCTTGGTTCCAATCAATCTTCGGGTTGCTAACCTCTACACACATAAATGTACGATGCATATTGTTTACTTTCCAACAGCTTACCATAGACGCACGTGTGTAGTATTGCCTACGCGCTAGTCACTGCATAGCTGCGGCCCAAGCTTGGCGCGCGTTTTACACGAAAATTATAGGTTTCTGGGCAATCGCAAGAAGAGGACCATTTATGTTGATTAGGTCATACATAANGTGGCGACGCGGCCTCCAATCCCGTGTTGTATCCTTGGTTCCAATCAATCTTCGGGTTGCTAACCTCTACACACATAAATGTACGATGCATATTGTTTACTTTCCAACAGCTTACCATAGACGCACGTGTGTAGTATTGCCTACGCGCTAGTCACTGCATAGCTGCGGCCCAAGCTTGGCGCACGTTTTACACGAAAATTATAGGTTTCTGGGCAATCGCAAGAAGAGGACCATTTATGTTGATTAGGTCATACATAANACGTTTTACACGAAAATTATAGGTTTCTGGGCAATCGCAAGAAGAGGACCATTTATGTTGATTAGGTCATACATAAGCATTAAACGCTCGTGATTCTTGAAGATAAAAGAGTTGTCTGCAATAAGAAGGTTTCCACAGTTGTTATTTTAATTGCGGAGGAATATTAATGAGAGTTTGCTTGTAGGTTGAATATCCCGTTAACATAATACCATATATAAAATTTTAAATAACTTTCACTTCGTTTCAGATATTTCGCCATAAAATTGCTGTCAAAAAGTGATTTTATCTCCCTTAATATTAAAGTTATGTACAAAGTGTCCTGAATATTTCCAACATGATTTTGCATAAGAAATCGTTTCACGACGTTTGTCGGTAGAATTATGATGCCCCATGCTGTATATCGAACTCTTCCCTGAATTTTAGTGCTCCTGAACTTAATTCATAAATTCTACTTTAACAAAACAATAATACTGTGTGTTATTTTTTACAACATTATATTCTTATAGAGTATATCATCGCATAAAATAAAATATTCGAAATCTCTCTTTGAGTAAAAATTTAAATTTAAAAAAATGTATATTCTATTTGTATGCGAAATTAATGTTTTATGGCTAATGTTATAATAGATCATGATATAAAGTAATAATTTTATCTATATCATTATGTAATCAAAAATGTTTAGCAAATTATATTACAATTACTGTATTTATTAAATCCGGGCGTAACGATTTTTTGACTCCAGTATAGAGTTGTGGAGTTAATGCTGGCTCATTTGGTATTTAGCGCATTGGAGTTTGGAATTCTCAACTGTACTTCCAAAACTTCTAAGTAACAAGCACTGAAAAAACATGTACTCTTAACAGCCATGCACGGTTAACAATTATGCCACTGCAAATGTATTGTGTTGAAATTCTAAGCGAGATCTGACTAGCATCAGTATTTAATTTCTCTCTTTCGTGCTGTCAAAAAAAAATAAGAGGTGGAGCGAAAATTTTAAAATAACCGCATACATAAGATTTTAGTTACATTACATTTTCAATACTATTGAATATGTTAGGCTCTATCCAAAAATAAATCTCTTCTGTTGATAAATTTGCTTATTTCGAAGAAAGCACCCCTCACGCTGGGTGCTTCAGCTCGTAGTGAGGTACATGGGTATGCGACCTATCCAAAATAACTACTCCCTCATTCTTCAAAGAGCCTCTCATCGCAGCCGAATTTCAAGCTAGAGTTACTTTACCTCGGCAACCCGTACAGCCCTTCTTTCCCACTTCACCCGGCTCCGCTCAACTATCCTTCTATGGCGTTTCCTCCGACCTTCCCGTCAACTTCGTTCCAATTTCCTCAGTTCAGGGCATCCCTGTTCGTGTCTCCTCGGGTTCGTTCCGTTTCAAAACCCCCTCCACCAACAGGAAGGTATCTTTGCCTGTCCGCCCTATCATATAAACCCCGTGCCATAACCTCCATTCTCCACACTACAGCACTTCCCTTTGCGCCCTCTCCGGACCGAATTACTAGCCAAAACTGACTCACGGTAAAACAGTTTCCGATATCATCTTTTCGATTAAGCTGGGATCCTCTGGACCTGAAGCTATAGGGTAATGTTGCACCGTCTTCCCATGTGTCAGTGCAGAACGCTTAATTTAATATCGAGTCAGGAATATCCAATTACAAGTGGCCCACGGGTCATACGTGGTTTGCCAGGCTAATCGGCTATTATTTTTAAAATAAATAATTTGAATAGAGTTGCCTAATTTGATTTAAATTGTAACTATCATTAATGTATAACTTGCAATTAAAGAATATACTTTATATTTTCGTTTTTTATTTCTTCATGCAAACCCACTGAATGTGTATAAGGGAGTCATGTCTTTGACATGTTAGTGTGACCCATTAAGCAATGTTATTACTTGTAAGAGGCCCGACGTATGTATTAATTGATAAGCCTTGATTCGGCTATGCTCCAAATAAATATATAATCAAAACCATTGACAAATAGCGAAATTTCTTTAATTTAACCCAATTTGTAACAATTTCAGGAGACATCATGCCAAAATTTACATTTCATTCTATTTAATAATGGAAAATTTATATTTACCTGAATTTTAAGAAAACTGGTTACCTGCTTGGCCCCTTTGGGTTCCGATAGAAATTTTAAAGATCCTGTAAATTTATAAAGCTAAGTACATTTGTTATATATATTTCAGTACTCTGGAAATTTCAAATGCCTCTTCAAGTTCACCTTTTTGAACAGTTATACGAAGGAAGGAAGGGAAGAATCACCTTCGTTTAGCTTTAATCATGGAAAAACAATTTACGACCCTTTTAACAAACAAAGTAATAAAAAATTTCAATCTATAGAGTGATTCTGACATTTTGAAAACGGAGCACGATTAGTTTTCGTAGTTTCACACTAAGAGCTGCGAACAATTCTTTACATGTGATTCGAAATCATTTATCCAACAGAGCATTTTGTCATGGAAATGGCACCAGAAAAGTAACAAGAAATACTAAAACGAATGTATTTATTTAAGTATTTACTGTCTTTAACAAAATTTCAGTGTGTTGAATTACATACTGAAATTGTTAGTGATATTAACCAGCAAACGTTAAAAGGTGTGGTAAAGATTTTTTACTATACAGATAAGCTACAAAAATATTGTTAATTGGACGTAAATACCGTGACAGGTGACTTTACAATAAAGCTTTAATGTTAATCTCAAGCTTATTGGAAAAAAAATTTAAAACTGTTTGCAAAATGTTTGTTTTAATTAAATAATTTTTTTAGTAACCCAAAGTTATTTATTGATATTAAATCCTAATGCATAGTATTAGGCATGTGTTTCATTTCACATAACACATTATTTCAAAATTAATTAACACTCATTTTATTTTGTAGCACATTTATTAGTATTTTTCATTAACTTTATCTTTANCATTATTTCAAAATTAATTAACACTCATTTTATTTTGTAGCACATTTATTAGTATTTTTCATTAACTTTATCTTTACATTGTTTGAAAATGCTACGTGAAACCCGGTGTGCCATCTTTATGCTGCATTTATTCAAACGTATATATAATAAGTCTCATTTATTTTGATTCGAGTACAGCAATTCTGATCAGTCAAACCAATATTATAATACCTGTAATCAAAATTAACGTTTCCTTGTGATATACGATAGTAATTAAACTTTGGTCATTTATCCACTGATAGTACACACGAACTTAAATTGGAAGTATTAAATCCTAGGCTGCATGTTCTCGAAAACATGGTGTATACATGGCAATTTATTTCCCTCATCTTGTAAAAGAACATAGCGACACTGCCTCGGCGGCAGCAAATTGGAAAAGTGCTGGTTAAAGTGTCCTGAACGGAAACCGGAGCAAGAGGAAGAAAAATTGCCTTTCCACGGTAACAACACGTTTGATCAAGTACGGCGTGGAAGGCTTAGATGGGCTCGTTCGGAGAGATATAAGGTTGTCTCCGTATTTCCTACAAGATCAATAAAGGTCTCCTGGGCAATGTACTCTGCCATCGTTTTACGACACGCGTTTTGGAAACTTTTACCGCTACTTATACTCGTTACAAGACACTTGCCTTTTTTTGACACTTAAGACGTAAATATTTCCACTATCCATATTACAGAAACCACTCAAATACAAAGAAACATGATTACGCCTACTTGGTAAAGAGAAGANCATATTACAGAAACCACTCGAATACAAAGAAACATGATTACGCCTACTTGGTAAAGAGAAGACTTTACTGAGAAAAAAATTATTTGAAAACTAACAGATGCAGATTCAACTAATTCAAATACTACGAAAACAATACGTATGGTGTGATAAGATTAAAAAAAAAAATGTATGTGCGTGAGTATTATAAAATGCTAGTGTCCACATTGCGCGTGTAAGGAAAACGCACACTCTTTCGATAAAACTTACAAGTGATGAAAACAAAGGCATTGAATGAATAGCAAATATNGTGTAAGGAAAACGCACACTCTTTCGATAAAACTTACAAGTGATGAAAACAAAGGCATTGAATGAATAGCAAATATAACCATGTCATGAATGTTAGCGAAACTCCGGTAGTGAGCGTATTAAGACACGCGAATACTTGTAGAAGCAATGTCAGCACGAATCCGTAGGAAACGTATAGCTCAGAGCAGGCTTTTGAACATCACTGTGTGTTCTGCTGTTTCCTCGCACCACGTTTATCTGGTCACGTCCATTTTGATGAAACAGGCCCTGAAATTATCTTCTGACGCTATTTTCAAACCATGCACGAAGTGGCTGCCTTACGCTGGCTTGTTCGTTGAATTGTAAATATTAATTGCTTATCCATGCATTCTCTCCTAAAATATACACGAATCTCGCGCCCCCTTTCACAGTGTTATACATCCTGGTTTTTGGTCAGAATACTTGATAACTTTTAGAGTCCGTGCATTAATTCGCTATTCCTTGTTTCTCTCCTATGCTGTGAATCTGTCGTTCTAAGTGTCCGTATTAGTACTGCAGTACAAATCATTAGTGAATAAAGACACATCTATAGTGAAATTGCTGCAAGAATGATCAGTAAATTGTGACAATCGGAATATGTCATAAAATATTCTGTTGAAACGTACTGGCATCTATAACGAACTTATTGGGTAAGCAAAAATAGAAAGAAAACTGTATGTAAAAGGATATCCGGAAATCACGTTTACCAAACTGGTCGCATTTTGCAGTTGGGCAGAACCAACAGTTGGAAATAATCGGTATTTAAATTTGAGTCAATTGAAAATCCTTTAAATAAAATATGTATAAAATAGTAGATACAAATGTGATTTGTGCAAAAATATAATTTTACGTCCCTTCAAAATACCTAATAAATAAATTTACTATGCCTGTAGCAGTTAGAGTTTTCAGGCGTCTGTGTAAAGTCTCGTGTAGAATCAAATGGTTCGAAATTGGTGTTTTATTGTAATCAGACATATATCAAAAAATTTTCAAATATTTCCTTTTCAAATTTTTAGACATTTATCGGCACATTCATTTTAACTTTGGACCATAACATAAAATTTTTTTTTTAAGATGAATAAATAATATTGCAGGTTGACGTTACAATAGCGGCCTCAATTTAGGGTGGCACACGTCCCCTGCTACCAGCGTAAAGGTATGAGGAGCAATCGCGTATTGCCGGTGTTTAAGATGTCCTTGCCCCGATGAGCTATATTTCATGGCTGAGGGCGAAGGAGCCAGTTTCCAGTAATATAAAGCATGTCCGCACACAGCCCTGGTTTCCCCGATATATTTGTCTAGTTTAAATACTTTAGTGAATTGCCTTTTCAACTTGAAGGATCCTGTCCTTTCCTCTGTATTGCATCTCACTGTTCATCACTAAAAAGGTAACCGTATATATTTAAAATCCGGAATTTTCTGACGAATCACAATAGACCATATCGCACAATACTTTTGGTTTTTTGAGGTAAGTCAAATTGACGAATTTGCATAAACCCTCCTACAAATGACGTTTTTCATACTCTGTGTCGAATAATAAGCTAACGAGAAGGAAACACGAAAAAATAGTCAATGACTCACAAGGGATACCGATGTACCTTGCATTAAGAAAAGCGCACACAGTCTACCCAAATAATACTGAGTGTCATCATGTCTGCTTGCTGCTACATGGATTTCGAGACCCGTCCTTCTCAAGGNAGTCTACCCAAATAATACTGAGTGTCATCATGTCTGCTTGCTGCTACATGGATTTCGAGACCCGTCCTTCTCAAGGAACCTTCTTTTGCTGAAAGATCACTAACACTGGATGCTCCCCTATGTGATTTCCCGTACAGTATTCTATATATCTTTACAGTAATGTTGATTTTCAACTTCCTGACCTTCTGAGTTTCTAGGAGGAATATAAAAGTAACCTCTCAAAGTCCATGAAGTGGCTGGTGGAAAGGGAGGTGTATGGCAGTGAGTNAGTCTACCCAAATAATACTGAGTGTCATCATGTCTGCTTGCTGCTACATGGATTTCGAGACCCGTCCTTCTCAAGGTACCTTCTTTTGCTGAAAGATCACTAACACTGGATGCTCCCCTATGTGATTTCCCGTACAGTATTCTATATATCTTTACAGTAATGTTGATTTTCAACTTCCTGACCTTCTGAGTCTCTAGGAGGAATATAAAAGTAACCTCTCAAAGTCCATGAAGTGGCTGGTGGAAAGGGAGGTGTATGGCAGTGAGTNTTCTAGGAGGAATATAAAAGTAACCTCTCAAAGTCCATGAAGTGGCTGGTGGAAAGGGAGGTGTATGGCAGTGAGTAGTATGGAGAAAAAGCAGCCTGAAACTGACTGAGAATGCAGAATATGATATAGCAGCATTGTTGCTGCAGTACGGAATATTTCAGCCAAAAATATCTGGAGCAGTCTTGTAGATCGTGGACTATCTGAGAGAAACTAAATACAGAACAGACACCTTGGTACAATTGGTGACCAATAGCAACGTTTCTATCACAAATGAGCAGATTTGTCTAAATTAGGTTTGGGGTAGCACTGATTCAGATTCTGGGCATGTATTTTTCCTCGATGCTCCTTGTTGCACTGGAAGGACATCTCTTATTTACTACATCCAACAAAATAAGTAGCAATGGTGGAATCACCTTGACTGTTATATCTTCTATTATTGCTGCTACAATGTTGAAGGGAGATAAGACATGTGGCACTGCTACAAAGCTGCCTATCATCCTCATCCGTGAAGAAAGACTTGTACATCATCACCAAAAAATTACCATAGCTTATTGCCTGGGATGAGAGAATCATTACATACAAGGGAGAATATAAGGCTCTGAACAGGACCCATCCTGGCCCATCGTGATTTAAACTTAACATTGTTTGCGGATATGACTGGTTCCATATTACAGGCCAATTCCGATTCCTTCCCCATTCCTACTTCTCTGAGAAATTTACTCCTTCTCTAATAACCTCGCTGTTGACGAAACATTGCGCCCTATCTTCCTATATAACTAGAGTAACGATGAAACTTTCTGATCCCTTAGCGTATCGTGTTATCTCGTACATTAGTGTACTGGTGGTGCGAGTATTTCATTCTGAACCTCCGACATTAAAAATATATATGCAATTAATAAGTGTTTCCTTAAATCGTTCGACGGAGTAGATATTGAGTTAAAATCGGTAGACACAGTTATAAAATGGAAAGTACAGTCCATTACACTGTGGAGTTTCTCAAAAGCATCAACCCTCCTAGGCTGCTGCCACTCAAACTTCTCAAGGCTGGGTCTCCAGGAATGTTGCTGCGAAACCTTAACCCACCAAAACTATGCAATGGCACAAGATTCCAAGTGAAGACATTGCGGGAAAAATGTTATCGAGACCATAGTCTCACTAGATATGCACAAGGAGAATGAATTTTCGTTTCTTATATAACAATGAGTACTTTTGAGTATTATTTCGAGTTCAAGAGACTGCAATTCCCCCTAAAAAACTTTTGTTATGACTATATATAACGCTCAGGGACAATGGCTACATGTAGCAGGGCCAGACTTGATGGACAGCTCTTTACATATACAGATAGATGTAGCCTACTCTAGTATAGACTCCGACGGCATAGTTTCTGATGTGATGTACAAAAGCGTCCTTTGATGAAGGAAAATTGCAGCTGCTTCATGTAGTACATGCAGGTGAAGCAACAAGCCAAAATCTAGCCATGTGATATGAATTTGAAGCACAGGCTATCCCTTGTTCGGATTCATGTGAACTGGATTTAAAATAATGCATTAGAAAATCAAGATGACTGATGGAAAAATGAGCCCCTTAAATTACTGCGCAAGCTAGACATACTTTGGTATTTATGCTCAACATATATATGGAAGTGTATATATATACTGATGGAAATGCACTGAAGAAAACTAAGTAATTATCGTCCAATCCAAACGAGTTTGACTAGACAAACAGTTAATGTGTAGAGGGCATTCTGATCTTAAGACTCCCTGCGCCAGTCTGCAGTTTTACAACATGACGTGTTCAGTTGGTTGTGTGATTCCATTGTGAGTTGATCACAGGGTGTGTGTGCAATGCCTGGACAGTGGCGAGCACAAATAAAACAGTGACTCTGAGCGTGCCCGTATAGTAGGACTCAGAGAGGATGGCTCGTCATTCCGCAAAATTGCCACTCACTTGGGTCGTCGCGTGCCAGTGGTCGGTAGGGAATGTTTTGAAGAGGCAAATGGATAGCAGCTGTGTTAAGTGAGTTTTTTCTACCTTGGAAGAAGTAGTGGCCATGTTCGTGTTCGTAGATGTGCAGGTGAGCAGAACAATCCATTGTGTATTTGCACTCGCCATACCGGACCCACACCTCGGATTATGGTATTGGGGTGCCATAAGCTACACGTCCCGATCGCTTGTGGTATTCATTCAAAAGAGCATGACGAGTGCGTATTACATCCATGATGCCAATCCTATCATCCTACCATATCTCGACACATTGCAGGAACCGATCTTAAAGCACGATAATGCACGTCCCCATGTCGTTTGGGGCAAAACAGCGTGCTCTACATGGTGTATGCATACTATCCTGGCCCACTAAATTTCCAAACTTCAAACCCATCGAGACTGTATGTGACATGCTGGGACGGCACCTGGCATCCAGTCCAGCCCTAGAAACGACCATCGCCCAGCTACACCAAGAAATTAAGCCACCTTGAGAGACCATATCCCAGAGAAATACTCAACATACGACAGGTTACATGCCAGAATTGCTGCATGTGTGGCCATTTTGGGTGTTTATGCTCCTTTATAACGTCTGTTGTATATGTTTCACTTAATGTTATGGAAGTCCCAAGAACTTTATGTACTTTTCAGTCCCATGTTCCAACTCCTTCTTGTATACCAACTTTGGGGCAAATATTGGTTATTCTACAGGATGTCTTAAAATACATTTTCGCTAGTGCATTAGCATTGCAATAATCTGTAACATTTAGACAGTCATCAGGATGCATTAGTTGTTTCACCATGCTTAAAGTGATAATACTATAGCGCGTGTCTGGAGCCTCAGTCAGTGGACTCAGGTAAGGAAAGTCATAAAATTCAGAGTAGGCCTCGAAAATGTATTAGATAGCATTACAACCACATGACAAAATTTGATAAGGGACCGCATCGTAGGCCTGCACGAGACTGGTTGGAATTATCGGACAATTTCCAATCATGTTTGTTATTTGGACATAACACTGACTTGACGTTGGAACCAGTGGATACATGAGGGCACCCTCACACATTGTGAAAATTTCGGTCGACCAAGACAGACAACACCATACAAGAACCACTGTATTGTGCGCTAAGCGTTACACAAACTCACTGCATCGGTACTAGCATGCAGACACAGTTACACGATACTCTAAACAACTCTGTATCACCCCGCACCATGTCTAGGCGACTGGTGTTAGAATGCCTAGGAGTTCAGCGTCCTATGCACAGGATGCCATGAATACAAGAGTAGATACGGCAATGTGTGGAGTGGTACCATAACCAGGAAGCATGGAGTGATGAGTGAAGATGAAACTTTTCAGTGTTATTTATCGGTTCTGTAGTACCATGGATGATGATTATATGCTAGTATGGCGACGAGGAGAGGATATATACTTCCAACCTTGTGGAGTTACATACTGGAATTGTTTCTGGCATCGTAACAAGCGGAGATAAATCGTATTACTTCAGATCACCTCTGGTAGTGATTCTGGGAAACTTGAAATTCGAACAGCACAGTGGTGAGTTGTTTATATCCTGCGTGATCGTGTGTTACCCTTAATTAGACAGCAAGTTGGTAGAGACAAACAACAATACAACACTTGTCGACACAGGACATGTGTTTATATGGAATTCCTGAGTCATTTTGGGACACTCTGGTTGCCAGCACTTTCCCTCGATCTGTTCCCAATAGAAAATGTGTGGCATCAGCTTGGATGACAACTCTGACGCGGAGCCGATTTGCTGGATATTAGGCTCTAGTTACAGCACTTGTGGGCGGACTTGCGTTAGAAGAGGGTATAATGGCTCGACTACTTTCTTCAGAATTAAATCTGCAAATGGCATATATACAGGCTTGAGGTGTTGCTGTATCCTTCTGACATGGATTCAGCAGTATGTACCGTACTGCTTGTTGTCAGAGTAATATTATGTTAATATAATTGCAATCAATTTACAC
Organism: Clitarchus hookeri; assembly: GCA_002778355.1. Taxonomy (NCBI): domain Eukaryota; kingdom Metazoa; phylum Arthropoda; class Insecta; order Phasmatodea; family Phasmatidae; genus Clitarchus; species Clitarchus hookeri. The sequence goes on along the minus strand of NQII01007369.1, from coordinate 26,089 downwards.
CGACTTCGAACACGTGACGTTTCATTTCATTTCTACCACAACCTCTATGTATGTAATATTTTTGGTATATGGCTGGATTTATAAACGAAACAAAGTTTGTGTTATTTATACAAACGTTTTAATTATTTTGTTGATAAAATGATTAGAAACAAAATTTTCAAGATGTTAAGATTTTTATAAAAGTTAATAAAGTTAAATAATTTAGTCGTGTCTAGAATTGCATTAAATTTTTATGTCAACATTGAAACCTCCTTAAGTTGTTTTTTCCAGAATTTCTTACTCCCCACTTTTATTATTACAGACTTTTACCGTAAATAATAATATTGGGCATTTCAAGGTTAACATACAAATAAATTAAATTGTTTAACTGAATACTTCTTTCTTTCGTTTAATTTTCGCTGACAAATTTAAGTTAATTGGGATTTTAAGAATGAACATATTATTTTACTCATACAAATTTTAATTTTCGATAACGGTTCTTGTCTTTAATTTTATAGCATGGTGTTAGAGAAGAACTAGCATAATTTTTAACATTCAGGAGGATCAAAATTACTACCTCGAAAGTGATCTATAGATTCATCAAATAATATATGTTCGATTAGACGAAATACGACTGCTCAAGGAAATGTGGCAATTTTTAAAGCAATCTTTAAGCAATAATTTGCCATTTTCGGAAATATCTGAAAGCAAATTATAAAATAACGGGAGTATAAATATATGTGGCAAATATTTCTGACCACTTTCTAGAGAAAATATATCTGCGGAAGACCATAATAAAAGAAGAAAAATTATATCGTGCACGTGTAAGTGTCTTCCGCAGGCTGAGGAAATCATTTAGGCGTAACTTCGTCGATGAATGCTTTACTCCGCGAGCTGTAAGTTAGTGAGATATTGGTTTCATATATGCGACCCCACATATGATTTCTGGCTCCAACTATTCTCAAGACGTGTGTTAGTGTCCACGGCTGCAGTCTCACACTCGATGATGAACGGCCCTTCTCGGAGCAGTAAATCGACATCCACTGGCTCGCGCAAGTCCAGGGAAGATTTGCCCGAATTTCGGACGGACATCCTAGCCGCGTACGTCTCTGGGCCGCCGACGAATGCCGTGCTTCCTCGTCCGACTTCCTTACTTCCTCCGACTCCTTCATTTTTTTCCTACTCTTGCCCTTCCCACTCGAGAAAATTGCCCGATAAATCTCCCAGTCACAACTCATTGTATTTCATTCCATAGCATTCTCTCTTCTGCGAACCAGTAGAACGAAGTGGAGCAAGGGGGTAGGAAAGAAAAATCCCCCTGTCTCAAATCCCACCTTGTCCAAACAGTCCCGATCACCAGAATCCTTTTGTCAACCCTTTCGGATGGAAAAAAAATAGGCTTGGTAACAGCTGCGAGGGGAGAGAAAAGAACAAGGATTTTGTCGGTAGCGGGACGTGAATGATTTGTTTCACATGTGGCTCCGAGGTATCGAAAGTGATACCACGGAAACCTGTAACTGTAAGAATTATTGAGGAATAAAACCAAAACAGAAATTATATATTGTCGTTCTAGGAACAAAAAAACTGTAAGACATTTTATTTATAGCCTACACCTACCAACGTGATGATTTGTGGGTTTCGAAATCTTTTCAATATTGCTTACGTTAAACCGAATTTGTGTCATTCCTTTGAGATTAACTCAGTGAGAAATAATTGAGAGTATTACGAAATCGAAACACACAATTTTGAAAATCAGAAGGCATGCTGACACAAATATTTAAAAATTATATAATTACTCATTCCTGAGAAATTCAGTTTCACCTATTTCTGTTGTAATCATTCTTTGCTCAAACAACAATATTTGTATAAATTTTCTTGCAATTTTTCTTTTAACTAAAATTTCACGTAGTCATAAAAAAAACGATACTTAGTAATATATTCTTTCTCAATATGATATGTTCTAGCACCATTACTATAACTTGCTTTAACCACTTTCGTTTCCAAATACTCTCAGAATGTCCACTTGTTCGTGGAGGCCACGGTGGTGTAGTGATTTAACTGCTCGCCTTCCACCTAGGTTAACCGGGTTCCATTCCTGGTGGAGTCGAGGTCCAGATTCTTGCATGTGTGTGTCGTGCCCGATGATGCCACTGATCGGCGGGTTTTCTCGGGGATATCCCGTTTACCACGCCCTTACATTCCGGTGCTGCTCTATACTTATAGTCCATACTGTATAAGAAGGCCCCTTTTTGACAGGTCTGCGAAAGTAGCACCACTGTTTAAATCTGACTACATCTGATTACGTATCCTTCCGCCATCAGCTGGTTCGTCAAGTCGGGGATGTATTTTTTATCAACACGCTGTCAGCTAATCCACTTGCCATTGTACTGTAATGCTAAACAAATTTTAAGATATTTTAAGAATGACATCTGTCTAAAATATAAGTAAGTAATAACAGTAAAAATATAAAATGTTGCAAATAATTAAATGTAAGCTAATTTTATTTAAATTTGTTCGAGATAGTGAATTTGGGTTAACATTTGCGAGACGGTCTGTTGTATCTATTATCACACTTTGGACGTTATAGCTAATATATTCGAGTTGGAAATATGTGATGTGGAATAACGTTAGAATTACTTAAAAACTATTCACGTGTGTCTCACTTTCTATGGAAACAAGGAGATGGGTTTCAAGAGAACAATATGGCGTATAATTTCGTAGACGAACGATTACAGGCCGAATATAAATTACTTTTACTCCAAATAGAGTTACATGAAATATATGTTAATTTAAAAATTATGCAGAGCTCGTGGAAAAATATAACTATTGGCATCTGTTTGTAAATTCGTTATATTTTGCGCAGGAAAGCGGTTAATTTCTGGCTGGTATTACCTAGCATAATATCCGAGAGATGGCGCGCACAGCACGTCACGGCGAAGTTTGAGCCGCTGGTTTTGGATAACAGATTGCATATTTTTTAAAGTTGATTGTTCTTATATTACGGACTCGAAATATATTTAAAATTCGTGTCGTTTCGTCAAATTATTAGAATAAATAATTCAACAATATTATGCAATATTTCTGTATGATTTTGGAATTAATATCAAGGACGTGTTGAAAGTTTGGTTAGAGAGGGATGATACGACGTGAAAAAGCTTTTTGAAGATAGCACAACTTCAGAAAACTTTTCCACGTCGTATCGTTCTATTGTACATTTAATTTTGAACACCTATACATAACTACATTACCACGAAGTTTAGTTTTTAACACTAACAACCATTGCTTTGTGACCTTGTAAAATAAAATGTATTAATAAATCTAAGAACTATTTCTTATCCGCGTATTTTCTGCTTTTCTGATGTGCATCGGCAGTGCACTCAGAATAGCCAACGTAACTTTAACTTTTGTTCGTTCGTGCATCAGCTGATACAGGATTTTGTAAATGACACTTTGTTTGTTTCGTATACATTAAGTTGCCACTCACTGACTGTCAGAAAGTGGCCTTCTTATACCGTATGGACCATACCTCGTTGTTAAGAGCCGCCCAAATCTACTCCACTTGTTTGTGCATGTTCACGCACCGTACACGTTTATGCACGGGATATTCCAAACGGAAATAATTAATTTGCCTACTTTTTCATCACGTGATAATTGTTCAATCTAACCAATTGTACAGCCGGTCTTACCAACGGTGGCTTCTCACGCACTACAGTAGATGTGAGACTGCATTAAAACTGAGAAAACAGTTTAATTCCTGCCGTAACAGAATATGTATGCAGCATTTCGTCTCAGTGCTGATTTTGAACTGGAATGTGGAATATTTTCTCACATGCTGAACTTTCATATTAGAAGTAACGTCGTGCAAGTTAAGGTGAGATTACTTTAGTCAGTATGGGCACACTCCTGGAATAACCATAACGTTACAAAGTGGAATAAAAAAACTATAATTGTTTAATGTTAACGCTTGGTTTCCTGATGTCATTGTAACGAACTCTTCACATAAAATACATTAACATTTAAGAGCAAATTACTAAAAAGGGATGATTAAAACTCTTCTTTACACGCAATTTCACGTTTATTATTGAGTGGCGTGGGTAAGGAACTGTGAATTTTATCTCAAGCATTGTTAACTTTGTAAATTTTGATATTTTAAAAGCAGTTTTGCTATAGTTTGCGGAGACAGTAAGAATAAAGTATTTTTCTGAAGAAAAAAAATTGTATAATTAATTTTTGTTTTACAATTCTGTTCAACTGCAAAAGTAACCAAACATCTGAAAAATGTTCCTTCGTCAGGAAAAATTTAAAACTGTTATATCTGGAGCTCGTTACAGTGTTACCACACGAATTATCACTACAGTTTCATTCTCCTTGTGGCCATGACGTTTGAGACCAATTTAATACAAAGGCTAAATATGTTTTGTTTGCATGTAACATCAAATTGAATGGATTACTATCGCTACTCTAAGGCAAACAGACGTACGCTCTCTAAAATGGCAAATAAAATTTCCATTTTTAGAAAATTTGATATGACATTTATTTAAGATTGGGGGATTGCCAGGAATAGATAACAAGCTTACGTTACATCCCAATGGGTCAAGTGAGAGAAACTTACAATTAAAATTAATATAAAGCGTTCAATTGCTAGATTTCTCAAAATTAAAGATACAGACTGTTTTGAAAGTAAACGAATATTAAATTATTTGTTGAAGAATTTTCAGACTACCACCACGTTGCCTTTATTTTTGTCACCATTATATATTCGTGCCGATGAGAATAATTAATTAATTATACAGAATTAGAACAAAATAATAACACAAATTCGATGGTTTATGATATCAAAACCAAACAACCTACAACCTTGATTTACCAATCATGTCTGTTAACCATACATTCATAAATGTTCAATGTGACCCCCATGAGCGGCCCGAACGACATGTACGCGATAATCAAACTCGTTCCACGTTCTTGTCAGCGTGTCCGGTGTTACGGTTTGGATGGCGTTCGTAACTCTCTGTTTGAGGAGGTGAGGGGGTAGCAGAGTGGTTGTTTCCTCAGTTAGAAGAGGTGGCGGATGACTTTATTGTCCATCAGGATGGTGCGCCTACCCATTGGCACCTATCTGTTCGTGGATACCTGAACGAGACGTTGCTGCAACGCTGGGTTGGTCGAGGAGCAGCTGGTGACCAGGTTCTTCATCATTGGCTCCCAAGAAGCCCGGATCTTACCCCGTGCGGTTTTTTTTATATGGGGGTACATAATGGATCAAGTGTTTCGTCCACCATTGCCGGCTAACATAGTGGAACGAGTTTGATTATCGCGTAGATGTCGTTCGGGCCGCTCATGGTCGTCACATTGGACATTTGTGAATGTACAGTAAACAAACGTCACGGTTCCACGGTTCTTTTTATTGGTCAATCAAGGCTGTAGATTCTTTGGTTTTGATATTATAGACCTTCAAAANTCACGGTTCCACGGTTCTTTTTATTGGTCAATCAAGGCTGTAGATTCTTTGGTTTTGATATTATAGACCTTCAAAATTGGGATCCTCTTTCATACTCACCCTGTATTACGTGAACATGGGTGGCGTAGTCAGTTAGTGTATTACCCAGCTTGAGCTAGCAAGTTACGAGAGTATTAACTTCTTGAATGCCCATAATTCGGAATTCTGAAGGTCAATTTTGAATGTAAATTATGGGTTCTTCATATAGCAGTCTAATAAATGGCAACTGCTGAGCTGTAAAACTAAGCTATTAACAAATTTTACACCCAATTAAATATGAACCATAGTCACCGTTTCCAGTTCGTACGGTGTCGTTTCATTTCTAGTTACGATGCAATTCCATGTATTAAAAAAAAAAACAAATAAATGTGGTACTATTTCAATCGAAACTATTATAAGTAGTGTAAAATGGCCATCCATTTTGAACAGATCTTTACGTTTAATTTTGTTGAATATTTCGCTTGGTAACGTCGTAAAATGACAATAAGTGAACAAAATAAATAAATATCAGAAAATAATAAAACTATGGGATTGGTTTCTTGTTTTCAGCAAGCTGCAAGTGGTACATTTTAAATGGTGGAAAGTCACTGATGGATCTGTAGTCTAATCTCTTTAAACGGCAATTTAAAGTTGCAATGACACACCGTTCAAAGGACTCGTCAAAAGGTTTATATGAGTTAACAAAGTACAGGTTCAAAATAGTATGAAGAGTTTTATTCAACGAAAACATGTTTTAAGGAAGGTTGAAGTGGACACAAGCGGTTTCATTTAAAATGTATGATTCAAGCTTTAAAAATTATTTTATTACAATTTAAGTTTTGTCTTTACAACCAAACATTTTGTAAGAGGATCTGCATATTAGATTTTGAGTATATCTTGTTGGTCTCATGAAATATTTCTCGCAGCGAAAACAAAAAATCGTGACCATTTAATGAAAGTGAAGTGAAAAAAAATTGTGACAACTTATTGAAAGTTAGGTGTGATAAACACGGATTAATGTATTTTTGGCTGAACCATAGTTTATGCCAAAATCCTCATAAATTTTAATGGCATAATTTGCATCAAAACTAATGTCTCGCGGGTTTACTAAACGATAATAATAGCAGTTTTGCTAATTTTTAATACAAAAAGAAATAATACAATATTTTAGAATGAGTTGAGTTGAAGTGAGATATTTGGGCGGCTCTTAACAACGAGGCCTTGAGAGCCGATGAAGGTGAAATTATTTGAGAATGTAGCAGCTCCGAAATGCAAGGGTGGGGGAAACGGGTGATATCCAAGAAAACCCGCCGACCAATGGCATCTTGCTGCACGATTCCTACTTGTGAAAATACGGGAGTGACCCGGCCAGGAATTGAACTCGGTTCGCCTTGTTGGGAAGCGTGCAGGCTAAACGCTCAGTCACCACAACGCCAATACTCTAAAATATATAAATTTTACATGGGAATATGAAAGGCGTTATCTTAATTATTTTGAAGATTTCCTTAGGAAAACTATTTGATTAAAATACATCATCCATAGACAAATGCATGCAAAAATCTTCGCACAATCAAAAATCTAACAATTTCTAAACTGTCTTGAAATAACACGTGGTGATAACATAAAAGGTCATTATTTTATTGTTTTGAGTTATTATTATTACAATATAAAAAATCTATAACTTTTCATTATAACTGGTGATTAGATGGAAACATGTTAAATAATAATATTTATCGGAAGGAAGAGGCATCATATATAATGTCTACAAGTATAAATATGTAAGGAAAGTATATAATGTTACCAATTTTTTACGTCCATTGCCTTTAAAAAGTAGTTACTAAAAAAATTTAGACCATGACTACTGCAGTTGACTGATGCTCTACTCACACTGCACGTCCAGTTTGGCGCCGTCCTCCAGTCCCTCGCTGGAGATGACCGTGTTCTCGGCCCTGCAGGAGATGTATCTCCCAGCATCCTCCTTGGAAGGCCGCAGCGATAGCGTGCTGGTCGTCGTGTTGCCGTCGCTCGACGTCTACGCCCACACAGTACGCATCTCTCAACAGCGTTATCACAAATAGTTACCCCCCACAGCTATACTCCACTCATGGCAACTTCCAACTTTACTGAAGCCCTGCTGTAGTTACACTTCCAAGGTATTCCTTCGACTCGTGCAAACAAAGCTTGGAAAATTACACCAGATAGCCAACGCACCGCATTCATGTGCGCTCAGTGTAATAATAATTTGCTTAAGATCTTTTTCTTATTAGCCATTACCAACACACTCATTTTCATTCAAAATAAATATTAATGAAATATTATAATTTATAGACTAAATGTAAGTAAAGGTCAAATTTAACCAAAAATTAAGTAGTTTTATATCTACAAAAGTATATAATGCTTGTGATGACATATTAAGGAAACAACCAAATATTATGGCGTATTTTTTCAAAGGTTTGATTTAAAAAACGTGAATAAACCGTGTATAGACCTCAATGATTGTGTGGTTTTGCACGCACTGGAATATTTCATATTTACGTGGGCTGAACCATGCATCCTATTTTTCTTAGTTTGAGGGGCCGCTGTGGTGTAGCGGCTAGGGCGCCCACCTTCCACATAGGCGAATCGGTTTCGATTCGCGGCGGAGTCGCTCCCGGATTTTCGCACGTGGGAATCGTGTCAGACGATACCACTGGTAGGCGGGTTTCCTCGAGCTTATCCCGTTCCCCCGTCCTTGCTTCCCGGCTCTGCTCCATACGCACCTCGCTTCACCCTCATCGGCATTCGAGACCTCATTGTTGCCAGCCGCCGAAATTTCTCCTCTCCGCTCCTTGTTTGACTCGAGCAAAACGTAAACAGTAAAAAAACTAATTAATGAATGGGTAAGTATATAATTTTTATTTTCAATGACTGAGTGACTCGTGTCAATTTCCCCCGTTATATTTCCAATTATTACGTTTTATTCCGTTGTTGCCGTCCTGTTTTACATGCAGAGAAAGTAGCGAACGTTTGAAGATGGTCTGAGGGTTTTTTCGGAGTACTCCCGCCTGCACCACTGCATTTCGACGCCTCTTCACCTAAAAGTCTCAGCCATTCCTTCTGCAGGCTGTTCTTTGACTTAGTGTTTATGGAGTAGGTCAGCTGCAATGGCTATGCTGAGCGCTAGCAGCCTCCATTCTGACCCTGAAACAACGTTCTGATGTTCAATTTACTGAATATGAAAGCAGTTTTCAGCAACAACAAAAAAAAAAAACAATTAATCCTTACTGATTAACTAATGAGAAATGAAAAAATCTCACATGCAAGAATTACTAAAATTAAATTGCCTAGAAGATTTTCAGTACACGGGGTAAAAAAGTGAATGAACTGTTACATCCAATATAGTTTCGTTGCAGAGCTTTGGTTTGTGTCATGAAAATGATAACAGATTACATATATACACATGGCCACAAAAGTAAACTGACATAAAATCAATCTAGGTTTACCTGGCGTCAGCAGACATGTAAAAAAAAACACACACAAATTTTTGCAGAGAAATTAATACACTTATCACAAAGTAAATAATACGTAGAGCATGAGAACTATCACTGAAGCAAATGAGGAGGTACAATGTGAAGGAAGTGTTTGTAAATTATATCGGGAGACAAACTGAAAACAATCCACAGGGAAAAAAAATCATAGAATTCCTATAAAATCTTGTATCCCGTTCCCCTGTGACATCTAAGTTAGTTCTTGCCGCGGGNTGTTCTATTTACTGAATATGAAAACAGTTTTCAGCAACAACAAAAAAAAAAAACAATTAATCCTTACTGATTAACTGATGAGAAATGAAAAAATCTCACATGCAAGAATTACTAAAATTAAATTGCCTTAGAAGATTTTCAGTACACGGGGTAAAAAAGTGAATGAACTGTTACATCCAATATAGTTTCGTTGCAGAGCTTTGGTTTGTGTCATGAAAATGATAACAGATTACATATATACACATGGCCACAAAAGTAAACTGACATAAAATCAATCTAGGTTTACCTGGCGTCAGCAGACATGTAAAAAAAACACACACAAATTTTTGCAGAGAAATTAATACACTTATCACAAAGGAAATAATACGTAGAGCATGAGAACTATCACTGAAGCAAATGAGGAGGTACAATGTGAAGGAAGTGTTTGTAAATTATATCGGGTGACAAACTGAAAACAATCCACAGGGAAAAAAAAATCATAGAATTCCTATAAAATCTTGTATCCCGTTCCCCTGTGACATCTAAGTTAGTTCTTGCCGCGGGANAAAAAAAATCATAGAATTCCTATAAAATCTTGTATCCCGTTCCCCTGTGACATCTAAGTTAGTTCTTGCCGCGGGATTCCCTATAATTAATTTACATATATATGTTTTAAACGCACCACCTCTGGATTTTCATTCACATCTGAAGGTTTGTTGGTGTCGTGCTTCATAGAAGAAATTGCTGCAGTGGGGTTTGTCAGAAAATCAGTGTGAAACTGATGTTTGTAGCAGTGGTTGCAGTTGGAAGCTACTATAAAATACAGTTCTTCTCAGCAAACCTCGCTCTACGCTGCCACCCTACACAGCTAAGCTTTCTAAGCTAGTGTGTCGGCGTGTCTCCGGAGATAGCACTCCGATGAAAAGTCGACGTTACGAGGGCAATCGCGTTCAACTTAATGTCGAGCATAATCAGATTCTGTGTCGTGGAAAGACTCTCCGTGGTAAGGTTGCAGCAGTGAGGTGAATGCTGTTAGTGTAACCCGACATTATTTTGTACGGAATATTTCTATGATTACGTTCAAGTATACGTATGTTGACAAAAACTGAGTCATAATTTAAAAAGTGGCCATAAAACCATCTTAATTATTATTTCAAAACTGTTGTCATTTCAGATTATTCTATAAAAAAATATGAAAGTGACTAACAAGTGTAATTTTAGGTCAATTTTAAGAGTAATATTCCATTACTTAAATGCTGGCTGAAAAAAGACTGATAGCAGCAGCAAGTAAACTAAACTATTAGAACATAGACGCAAGTACTTCAAGAGAAACGATTAATCAGTTTCTATCGCGTTCTGCGATCGAAGATTGTTCATTGACATAAGTCGCCACGGCAGGTGAATTGTAGAAAGATACCGTGCGAGAGACAGCGATCAGCAGAAGAAAACGCTAAGCTACCATTGCTTCAAACATGGCTCCATTAAAAAAATCATCTTACATGTACAAATTCGAGGTATGTTCAGACACGCCTAACGCAAAATGTCACGTGAAAACTTTTTATATATTTCATAACTGTGTTTTGAAGCGAAGAACTGTATTAGTTGACGTGCGTCAGATCGGCAGAGTTAAGCTCTCTTGTGGAAATTAGTCTTTTCTAAGTGTATACCAAAAAACTTCCTAGTCTAATGACTACGGCAGTATTGTATTAAAATGTTGCAAACTTTTTGCAGGGTTTTATAANACCAAAAAACTTCCTAGTCTAATGACTACGGCAGTATTGTATTAAAATGTTGCAAACTTTTTGCAGGGTTTTATAAGTTCGAAGCACAGAACCCTTTACATCCCTATAAAGAACGCTCTACAAACATTCTGGAAATCAGTATTTTCACTATAAATTCTTTTGGCGCTTGAGTGATACTCAATTTGTTGTAAACATTTTCTGGAGTGCAGACAGACGAAGAAGTTTCCATAGTAAAAGTGCCAGATAATGTTGGATAGATAACATATAGGTATTAGTGTAAACCTAAGTCTCTTTTAGTTTGAAATGTATGTATTTTTAAATTATGAGAATAAAGGTTCTCCCTTGGATACGAGCAACCCTGTTTGGGACCAGAGTTTTAGATTTAAGAGGTCCAGGATTCGGGTCTTGGACAAGAAATGAATATGTATTCAATTTCAAGACATACATTTAAGTTTCCTTAAGTACGTGAGTTATTTCACTAACCTATTTTGCGTTTACGATGTCGGAATATAGTACGGTCGTAGAAAGATTGTTGCTACCAAAATAAACATAGACTATCTGCAGTATCTTCACAAATTTTTGCCTACTTTCCAAAGGAAAGAAAGGCTAATCAGATAACTTTCCTGTTAATAAGTCTGTGTGTATGTGTGTGTGTGTATGTATGTGTGCCTGTGTGTTTGCCTCAGCACGTGTATGTCCCCCGCTTTCAATTTTCGAACGCTTCAACCGGATTTTACCAAACTTGGTACACATATATTACTTCGTCAGGAAACCGGACTTTTATAGTGTTCAACCACATCGGGCACTTACTTTTAAAATGGCGGCCAATTTAAAATTTTGGGTGAAATCCCATATCTTGGGAATCATTCAACCGATTTAAACAAAATTTTATATGCTGTCATAGCTACGTAAAAGTATTAAATTTTGAGATTAATATTGTTGTTAGTCTGTCATTTGGTAAGAGAGCACCAATTGAAAAAATTAATATTTTACATTATGTCTCGAAAATTATTGAAGCAATTCTCACTTTATTTGGCATGTAAATAATACTATGGTAGACCATGTAAAAGTAAGAGATTAAACTTGATAATCTTATTTTCAAAATGGGAGCAATACAAATGTTTAAATTTATTTGGTATATCTGCCATATCATATAAGCAGTTTTGACCAAACTGTGTAAACCGAAAGTATCTATTACAATCATCATATACACAAACAAATAATCACTTTTGTCGGCCATTTTGGAAGATAGCGCCATGCGGANGTATCTATTACAATCATCATATACACAAACAAATAATCACTTTTGTCGGCCATTTTGGAAGATAGCGCCATGCGGATAAATAAAATTATTATGACATAACTTGGTAAACATTCAACCGATTAGTTCTAAATTTGGCAAATAAGTAGTAATAATGCATATGATGTAAAGTAATATGTTTTAAACAGGTCTGGCACTTTTATTCAAATTGTGGCCATATATCGAATTAAGTGTAAAATAAAATGGTGGCTATGTATATATTTTGGTTCAGCACATTTGATTAACCAAACAAATTTCAACTTAATTTTGTATGCTGACGGTACCTATTACAACAATCCAATTTTTCTTTGCAGAGCCTCATTTCTCTGCTATTTTGTAAGGTAGCCCTACCAATAATAAACAATAATTTTATCTCATATCTCGGGAAACAATCAATCAATTCTTACCAAATTTGGCGAGGATGTTTCACTGCGTTACGCCATAATAATAAATGTATTTTTTTTAAAGTAGGAAATACTTATTTTTCAGAATGGCGGGTATAAAATCATGTTAGTCTTGTGGGCGATATCTACGAGAATATGTACTGGTAATATATTTTAGCACAACTTTGCATATTGGCAGTATACAATCATCAAAATNCGATATCTACGAGAATATGTACTGGTAATATATTTTAGCACAACTTTGCATATTGGCAGTATACAATCATCAAAATAACTACTGCATTACTTTTTTGTTCTCTATTTATGAAGACCGCCACATGAAAGTTATGGAGGTTTCATGCCATGTCTCTATGACCAATAAACCGATTCCCACCAAGTAAACTTACATTTTTTCACGTGGCCTAGTAATTTTTAATTTTTTTGAAAATGAAGGCCATGCAATTATTTAAGGTAAGTGAACCATATCATTCGAAAAATTAGACTGATTAAAACCGAGGTTGATGCTCCGAATCAGACTTCCGTAATGCAGTGAACTGCACGCTAGCTTCGAGTACGAGGTTTTCTGGGTTCACGTCACGGGTAAGGCATGTGTGTATTTGCAATTGCCTCACTACTATTGCGTGAGTTTCTGGTTTCATTTCTTAACTTATTGTATACCAAGAGAAGTCAAGTCCTTCCCACCAACTCAGCTTTTAAGAAATTATTAAAAAATTAATTGCACCCTCGTTGATGAAAGAAGGCTCATTATTTATATTAGTAACTTCCTGTTGAATTAAGCCTTTGAAAAATCACCATATGTATTATTGGTTGTTTCCTTAATAATTAAGGTGTTACGTCATTTTATTCTTCTGATAACATTAAGGGAATCATATTTAGGTTAAATAAAACTTTTATTAATATATTTTAACTTCAAGTTTTAGTATTCTATTTTTTAATTAATATAAATAAAAAATTAAGAAAATTGTTGAGCTGCTAATGCCTATTACGATAAAGAGCTCATGCAAAATATAACTATGCTGAGTGTTCAAGAATGCGGTATCTGGTGCAATTTTCTAAACATAGTTATGCTTTGTTTTCATTAGGCGGAGGAATAACATGAACATACAACTTCCGCAGGTCTTCAGAAAAATTGGAAGTAACCGTGAATGGACTGTATAAAATGTTTCCCTTCAGTTATAAGGCGCAACGGAGGTGTAATTGTCACTGCTCGCCCCCTACCAAGGCGAGCCGATCTCGAGTCCCGGCGGGTTGCCAGGATTTCCGCGTGTGGGAGACGTGGCAATGTTGCCGTTGATCAGCAGCTTTTCTCGAGGGACTCCCGTTTCCTGCGCTCTTTAATTCGACCGCCATTCCATTTTCACCTCATTTCACCCTCACCGGAGCTCAAGACATTTATGTCAAGGACACTAACCATCAAAAAATTCTTTATTTTACATTTGAACGGAATATTGTTGAACTTGTATATGCAATACATGTAAGAAATCTTTCCTCGCATAAAAAAATTAACTGGCATAGGTTTTCCATCATGGCATGTTATAATCATAATTAGAATGTTTTTGAGATATAAAAATAAACAAACTATAATATTTACAGAAACTTTAACAAGGGTGAGTGAAAGGATACGCGTTTATTGATTTTGACGTATGCTTTATACTGTAAATCAGAAATACGCAAAAATTTGGTTATTTTAAGCAATTTTAAATAAAAAAATTTAAAAAAACCTACAGCGATTTTAAATATTTCTTAAAGTAACTTATTACATTTTATTTCAATGTTAATTATCGATTATCGGTAAGTGAGTTGATTTTTATGACTAGTACATTCCCAAGACACTAAGATTGTGATTTTGAAATGCTATTATGGAAAATCTGTGCGGTATAAATTATTTGAGGCGACAATTGTACTTTGAGTCCTAATATTTCTATACTATTGCAGTGTGTATTGGCATCATTATACATTTCACAGATATTATGTTATCCATTACAGCGACAGAAACACACAAATGCAGCTGTAATATCTTTAAGAGCACTACAAAGTTTACAATTCATGTCTGTAACAACAATATGGTGCAGCTTTGCATGGAAGACAATATTTCCATTTAATACTTATGTGTGTTATTGTTTTCATATATATTGCCAAATGTATGATGGTAAATGGTTCTCAAAGTTATTTAACGTGAACCAACATCTATGAATGGCGCACAATTCATGGCTTACGTGTAACTCAAATACGGAGAATTATGACCGAAAGTTTATCAGTGTTATGGAGTTACTTAACTATTATGAATTACAATGTAAACTTATCACGTACGTGTGTGAACTGAAACGAAGTGGCAGGAGTTTACAATAAGTGTTGAGTGTGTAGGCCTATGTATGTATGTGTATGCATGTGTAAGGAACGTTTTTTTATGTTAACGAATGCACACGTTTACAAAGTATGGCAATACGAAATAGGTTTGGTTACCCTTGAGATTGGGAACAAAGTGAAGCGAACATACGGTAAATGCATTTGGTCTTTCTTGAGTAAACAATTTTCGTCCTGTTATTCTTTGTGGTTTAGTTTGCCATTAGTTTCTGATGAAAATAATGACATCGTATCGTTTCCCCGGGATCACGGTTAACGTAAAAATCCAGTAGCATATCATCCGGAGACTTCTTGAGCAAATTAAAAAAAACATCAGATGCAGTATTTGAATCTCTTAAAGAATCTGAATAAAGGGAATGATATGTCACGTACGCAAGCGTTTGAATCGCATAAACAATTCAGTGAATGACTCCAGTGATCAAAATGTGCAAAATATTGATGAAATAGCTTGGAAATATCTATCGCTGAGCATTGGGACGATTGTAGACATTATGAGCATGGAGAAATAAAGTGTAAGATATATTCTGAACTATCAGAGAAAAATTACTAAGTTATGTGCAGTTTTTGGCGAACAAATAAATCCCTTTGCTCGATAATCCTCCATATTCGCAAGATCTGGCATCGAGCGAATTCGGCCCTTTCACCAAATATTACCTTACCACTGAAAGGAAAATATTTACAAAATTTAGAAGAGGTGAAAAGAAAAACGGCAGATATAGATTTGGTTAATGACCGCTTGCTAAAAGCATAGAATAAAATGTATGAGATTATTTAGAAATTTAATAATTCTTAACAGATAATCACTGTACGTATATAAATAATATAGTATTTATACGTCAGTATTATTAATACTAAATATAATTTGGTATAACCACATATATACAACGAGACCGCAACTGATTTAAATAACTTTTATAGTCTTGTGTGTGTGCATATATATATATATATATATATATACAAGTCTATAAAAGTTATTTATATAATGTATACATAATGTTTATATATATAATGTATATAAAAAGATAACTTATAAATAAATCATAACCAATTGCAGTCTATATATACATTAAATGTTATATTATAGCTGTGGTTGTNAAAGATAACTTATAAATAAATCATAACCAATTGCAGTCTATATATACATTAAATGTTATATTATAGCTGTGGTTGTTGCCAAACAGTAGCCTCCACAGATGATTCAATATTATGGAACCAACAAAATAATTTAGATTTATTTATCCACTTAATTTTGATTGTTATTTTTGTAAGTATGACTTCATTAATATTAGCTATGATTTTATGTTTTATTGTATTTAGCCTTGCGAATATTTAAGGTTTACGTCCACGCTTGTACCTTATGTTTGTGTATACATTCATTTATATACAGCCAATACTCCACACACAAAATCAAAATGGAAAGAAAATATATGACAATTTTTGGGTGCAAANTTCATTTATATACAGCCAATACTCCACACACAAAATCAAAATGGAAAGAAAATATATGACAATTTTTGGGTGCAAAGTTGTTCTCAAACGTAATGTCTCACACTAATGTAATTAACTACGTTTTGGAAGTTTTTCTATTCACTTAAGTAGATTGCTCTCGTATGAACAGAAACAGAACATGTGAGATTCGGACCAAGGTTCCGGAATGAGTTAGTAATAGTTGACAAACTAGTAATACCGATATCACTGTAATCAGTAAACGTCANGGACCAAGGTTCCGGAATGAGTTAGTAATAGTTGACAAACTAGTAATACCGATATCACTGTAATCAGTAAACGTCATCTTAAATATTTGTAAGTATAACCAATATACATACAAACCAGACTTCATATCTTCTCCATTCCACTTCCGTGGCTTTAGTTTCACTTTCGTAAGACGAGGTTTGAGGTTCGAATCCCTGGTAACACATGGACGTGTCTGAAGATTAAAGCAGTAACTTTAAATTTTGTTTGTTTACCATCCTCAGATAATTCGTACACATAAAAAGTGGAGGTAGGTAGTGAGTCGTATTAAATATATTTAAAACAATTACACGTAACTGATATGGCTAGAGAAAATAAAAGATTGGTAGAAGTCAAGGCATTTATCTGGACTGCTACACAGCATACCGGCAGTTCGTTAGCTGATGGCCCGAATCTGTAACGGTCAGGGCGTGGAACTTCACGGCCCGACAACCACGATTGGGTTGTCAGGCCTGGAAACGCCGCTGGCCATCAACTGGAAGCCAGTCGGCTTCCTGGGGTTGTACAGCGGAACACCCCCAACGAGCTAGTGGTAACTACTTGCACAGCAAGTCTAAAAATTTGTGGACACCGCCAACACAACGTGTGCCCTAAATGAAAAAGGGATGGCATTTATTTTAACATCCCTTACTTTTAAAGCTATTTAGCTATCTCTATGTCATAGCTATCAGTGTATAGCTTTACCTGTTGACGTAAGAGTTTCTGGTTCTTGTATAGTATGACTGATATTTTTTTTAATTCAGTTATTTTATTTTTAAGTGGAACTTGTTTTAATTTGGTAAAATAGTTTTTTTTNTGACTGATATTTTTTTTAATTCAGTTATTTTATTTTTAAGTGGAACTTGTTTTAATTTGGTAAAATAGTTTTTTTTTCTTCATAAGACGCTAAGTTCCAAAAGCATGGTGCGAAATAACCACACGTATACTCCGCTTTAGGCTACTCGCATATTGGAACCGACTACGCACGACTGTTGGTCGTGCGTAGTCGCACGAAGTCACCCGAGCAATCCCGAAGTAAGGAGAAGGATGTACTATATCTGCGGAATGTATTTCGAAACGGCACTGTACATATTTTTATAATGGATTGTTGTTCAAGGGTTGTTAAAACAAAAAGATTTGAACGAATGTTGATGGATTGCTTTCAGTTGAGGGTGAAATGCTAACATACCCTCTGTATGAATTACTATGTTATAAAGTAAAAATAGGCATCGTATGATACAGACAGCTCTCTCAGGAGTAATTTCAACGACTTTAGTTAGTAGCCGCCAATCGTTAGTTGTTATACCGAACGCACACTCTACGACTTATCGTGCTTTTGTTAAAGGTTTATTGGAAATATCTTTATCCCGTCTTAAGCTCCATTGGGGATACGGGCGCATTAAATACAATTTTAAAGGGTAAGCTTCATCGCCTCGCATAATGTGAGTTAAAACTATGTGGGTACCTGGTGTACATTTCTCTGAATATACATCGGGAGCACCGTTATCTAATTGGTTGGACAGATTTGAATTCGCAAATATGCCACCGTCGCTCTCTTTGTCATAGTCCCCGACATTTATTGTTATGAATTTGTAGTTTGAANCATCGCTCTCTTTGCCATAGTCCCCGACATTTATTGTTATGAATTTGTAGTTTGAACCTGCAACAGCTTGCAGTACGAGCGAAAAAAAAATGTTTAGAGTTATAAAACATGCTACCAGAGTTTGAGGAAGCTTTGATTCGGACATGTTTCCCGTCTATGCAGCCTATGCAGTTAGGAAACCTCAATTTCGTCCAAAACTCATCTGTGATGCAAATGATTTCTTAGCTTGTTGGAGATTTTAAGTGCATCTCTTGTAATTTGTNTTAGGAAACCTCAATTTCGTCCAAAACTCATCTGTGATGCAAATGATTTCTTAGCTTGTTGGAGATTTTAAGTGCATCTCTTGTAATTTGTCCATAATCACTCGGTAGCTGTCATGTACGATATCGCCAACTGTGTTGTCAGCCGTCCTGAATGAAAATCCCAAAATTCTGAAAGACGAGCCGGTAGCCAAGTATCTGAAACAGTAAAATCAAACGCTTCATTTGTTTCAGCCGAAGAATTGAAGAAAAAATGGAGAGGGTTGAGGGATATATTGAGGAGCGAGTTTAAGAGGTACGATTCAACACATTCTGAGGATCTTGCTCAAGACCGCACCTCCAAATGGCCTTACTTCAATTCCTTATTGTCTCTCACTGATACGATGACACCGAGGTATTTGAAGGGTAGCACTCCTCCGCTGACAAATACTGGACTTGATACAACCGTTGACAGCTGTGATTCCCCAAACGACGCCCAACCTAGCACGCCACAACATACCACTCCAAGTCAGCAATCAACGTCAACGCGTGTATTCAAGTCTCCACAGAAGAAACGAAGACGAAATACATATCCGCGGGAAGAAAATGCGTATGATGAAGGATTACTTCAAATTAAAGAAAAGGAATTATAATATTTTAAAAACAATTCCCAGGACGGTAACGTGCAATTTTTAATGACTTAATTACCAGATCTTCAGCAGATACCCCAATCTCGTCAATTGGTGTTTCGGACAAAGTTGATGCAAGTCCTCATTGAGGAACAAAGAACATCTACAAGTGTCCAGCATTCATCTCCAAACGCCAAGGAACAAGGACACCAGCAACAGGAATTGCAGATCCTTGAGTCACTGCCTTCTGCGTATTTCAACCACAGCTACTTTCAACATGAGTGAACTCAACAACTGCAAGTATCGTTTCTACTTACACCACCCGCCCAACCATGTGCGTCTGATTGTGTCATTACAACCGAGGAGACTCCATGGAACATACGTAACAATCATTTTTGTATGCGATTCTGCCAACTTTCTTTTTTCGTTTAACTCCAATCAATACTTTTGACTGTAGCAATGTTATAGTATTCAATATAATTCAAATAGGTTTCATTAATATACTTAGCATAGTATGCCGATATAGTGCTTAATTTAAATGTAAATTTTATTGGATTGGACACAATTTTTCAGACAGGATTATTAATTCATTACATTAAAAAAAACTAAATTTTAAAATATTTACNATTGGATTGGACACAATTTTTCAGACAGGATTATTAATTCATTACATTAAAAAAAACTAAATTTTAAAATATTTACCGTTAAGTTTTGCATTTAACTATTTGAGTAACATAATTTAATCTACTACGTTCCTTTAATAATAGCGTTTTGTATTTATTAATTAGTTTTATTGACTCAGTACATGCCTCAGTGTCATAGCCAAACGTTCTTATGGAGATATGTCCGGCGAAAATTACTGTATCTTAATAACATTGGCTTTATACTGCCCAGGATGTAGTAAATGGTTAGTATTTCCATGCGGAAATAATTGAAGAACCGAGCGGGGTTGTTCTTGAGGCCGCTGATCAAATGGTGGAACTCTCAAAGTTCTTCACGCTTCAAGTATACTTGGTTGACCCACTCGTTACTCCTCCGACGCCTTCTTCTTTGCCGTATCAATGTATTGTTTTCAAGAGATGCAGTATGAGGTTCATTGCATTCTATTTAGAACAAGGCTAAATAACAATCCACCTCTGTTAAGGGTTTTGGATAGTTTCCCTTTGTTTCATTCCTTTCCTTTATTATTCTCACCGTTTCCTCCCGTTTTTCTTTTCAATCTGTTGTGTAGTAGAGCTCTTGTTCGCGCTGGCATACACGTTCCTTTACTTTTCTGTTATTACTCTTGCTATACAGTGTGGTGAAATTCATGTCAATAAAACACATTCTAAATTCAATTCAAATTCAATAATGCACATCTCATCGGTAACTGCAAGTAGAATGGCAGGCCACAGGTCGCATCTGTTGAAGTCGGTTTCACTGTGCGGAACCAAGTCGTACGACCACATCGCGCGTAGTCGATCGCAATGTNAAGTTGTACGACCACAGCGCGCGTAGTCGATCGCAATGTACCAGTAGCCTTGCAGTAATACACGGACGTGCACATAACATTTTGGTAGAAGAGAATTTAGCAACAAAGATAATCCTCCCTATTTTCATTCATGATTTAGGTAGTTTAGGCAGCGGGAGAGAATTTTTTTTGACACCACAAATAAATCGTTAATGAAGACATTACTTACACAGACAACGATTTTCTCATACTGTTGTTTTTTTTCTATTGTTCATCATTAAAAAGATATTAATTTCCTTTCGAAATCATTACAGTTATAGGTGGTAAATATAATTTAGAAATAACCCCTTCATATATCTATGTTTTACTTGCCAAACGAACGAAAATTTGTACACCAAACGTAAATTAACAGATTTGTGATTTCTAAAAGTTCTTCCTTGAACAGGCAATTTATACACGTGTTCATTAGCAGAAACAATGAACTGATTAGTTTACCCCAGGAGTTTCAATAAATATTATACTGTAGAGAACTAAATATAAAACTGATATAATGAATTAACCGCCTATAAAATAATTACTGTTTTTACAACACTGTAACTTTTTAAACAATACATGTTTATGCTGCATATTTGCAGTAAGCTCACAGACTTCATAGCAAAAATATAAAATGAAGTAAATTTATATCGTGTAGCCTTTTCTTTTAATTTTTGGGTTAAAAAAATTAATCAAATGGTACTCAAACAGAAGTGCAGTGTATTGTATACAGGATGGTTATGAACTTCACTCACAAACTTCAAGATGTGATTCCTCATCAATGAAACGTCGAAAATATATACACAGGACATATAACCTACGTCTATTCCGAAGGGGTGAAAACAGCCATTTAAAGTGTAGTTGAAACAAAGGTTTTTTGCTGGTAATACAGCCAGAATGAACGATAAACGTCTAGTTTCCGGATACTTCATTATTAAATGACGAAGTACAAAACACANGGTAATACAGCCAGAATGAACGATAAACGTCTAGTTTCCGGATACTTCATTATTAAATGACGAAGTACAAAACACAATAATGTGGGCTCCAATATAAACCCAGATCCACGTAAATTGAGGAGTTGGCAGCACATTTGTGCAAATACAAGTGTCTTTGTATCACTTATTCCTGTGGATTTGTAATCTACCGTACATGGTGAACAAAACTTCCGTCTTGTGTGTTTTTTAGCTAAATGCCGCCATTTTTGATACATTAATTCATAATATTCTAACAATACATCTCAATATCTGGCACATAGTAACACATTTTCTGTGGGTACATGATGTTGATGTTTTAAATGACACCATGCATTGTTGGAACAAGTCGTGTGTCACGTGTTATCCATACCAACCCCAACAAACTATCACTGATATGCAAGTAGGGCCCGTGGTGTCGCAGTGGCCAGACTGCTTGCCTCCCACCACGGCGAATAGGACTCGATTCCCGGCAAGGTCGAGATGAACATTCGTATCTGGGAAACGTGGCGGACGTTACCATTGGCCAGTGGTGTTTTTATTCGGAGCACACCCACTTCACCGCCATGTAATTTCGCCATTGCTCCATCTCCACCCCACGTCACCTCAATTTTCATGAACTTGTTGATAGACTCAGACATTTGATTGCCTTGCATAGAAAGGAGATATCTTTAATCATTGGTGAACTTAAGGAAAGGGGTTACATAGAATGAAACAATTGTGTACTATCCACCATCTGCAAACATTAGAGAAATACCAAGATTGAATATATGAAAACACTAGGATAATACCTTTATGTGTTTTTAGTAGTGCAATTTTAATTTATTNAAATACCAAGATTGAATATATGAAAACACTAGGATAATACCTTTATGTGTTTTTAGTAGTGCAATTTTAATTTATTGAACCTTACCCTACTGCTTTTGTGAAAAATGTATTATTTCAATGGTGTATAAAATCGAAGGCAAGGGTCTGTTTTAAAGAAAAATTAAACGAGAAAGTGAGTTACANGTATTATTTCAATGGTGTATAAAATCGAAGGCAAGGGTCTGTTTTAAAGAAAAATTAAACGAGAAAGTGAGTTACAGGGAATATGGTTCAATATGAGGTATTAAGTCTTTCTTAGGCTGTTTAAGTCGGCTGAGTTTTGTTTGACAAACAAACGAATTGAGGAAGGAATGATTTTTATGAATGAAATGGTGGAAATCTGGAAACAACCCTACCGGAAATCGAACTTTTCTCGTCGTATTTGGGGGAAGAGGCCGACTAAGGAATGGGAAAATGAGCGTACAAAATAAAGAATTCTGCTCGCGTACTCGTGATGGGAAAAGAGAGCTCTAGCCACTGCAGTCCCTCTCTTATGTGACACCGTGGAAGCAGTCATCATTGCAAAATGGGCCTGGGGTGCCGTTTTCGATGGGGGGCCTGAACTGACTTGTCCAAATATTCATAATTTCGCAGATTGCAGTAGGCCTTCTGACCTGAGTAATNCGATGGGGGGCCTGAACTGACTTGTCCAAATATTCATAATTTCGCAGATTGCAGTAGGCCTTCTGACCTGAGTAATTTCTCCTGCAGCCTGATACTTTTTTAATTTTGCATGGGTAATATACCTCATGTGCGTAAACATAAGTATTATTTATNTTCTCCTGCAGCCTGATACTTTTTTAATTTTGCATGGGTAATATACCTCATGTGCGTAAACATAAGTATTATTTATATTTTTTTTGTGAATCTTTTGCGTATGTACTTGCATTATACGAGATTTTGTATCTTCGTGGTATCACGAGGGGCTGATAAAGCGAAAGTATACTAGCAACCATCAGAAATATTTCTCGGCATGATGGAGGTGCACAAAGTTTGTCGCAAAAATGAACACCGGTTATGTCTATGTGGTAAACTGGCATGCCTGGGCTGAAACATTGCCAACATGCATATGCATCTTTGCAGGTTCATAAAGAACCGGGGAATATTTAAAAATTTGTGTTTAGCTCTGATATTAAAACGCATACTCTGCAATATTAAAGAAAATTATAATACTGAACTGGAATTTTTTATTTATTTATTTTTTTAATTGTCAGGTTTTTGGTTTGTGAACATAGGCGTTTCCTCTGAAGGTTCAAGATTAATTCAACTTAAAATACTAATGTTTTTCACATCGGAATATCGCTTTGATTTGGAAATATAAATATGTAGCACTGTTCGGTACATGATGTGTATTATCTTAATTGCGTTACTGGGCAATTTTTTTCCCTATTTCTGTAATGGGTGGCCTGTTTGCTCTTACCTTAATTTGGTTTCATGTGCACGTTTGTATATATAAATAAAAATAGGGCAAAAATGTCTTAGATTTTCAGTCGCAACAAGGGTTAAATATTTTATTCATGAAAGGAGGTTTACAATCGCATTTGGAAATGTGAGTTGGTCGAATATTCCGTTAGATTTTTTCTCCCTAACGCGTTAACATAAATTGACCAATTGTGTACGTGGGCGTAGAAATATTTCTAAGTATATGAATCAGCGGATGAAAGGAGTAGTTCGTTGGATTACGAAGANTGTGTACGTGGGCGTAGAAATATTTCTAAGTATATGAATCAGCGGATGAAAGGAGTAGTTCGTTGGATTACGAAGATAATAATAATGACCCGATTCGGTATATATTCCTAGATTTATCAGACTTGCCAACAACGCATTGTGTACGAAATTGCAGCTTTAAATACCTGTAAAATGCACAAAGGTATCTCGGTATGTCTGAAATATGCAAGGAATTGCTCATACCAAATAAATCTTTGTGCTCAATAAAGATATGTTTTTTAACTAAATTGGTATATATAATTCTGCATTACGTGTTGCAATGGTTTTGTTCTTCGTCCTTGAAACGTGCNTGTGTACGTGGGCGTAGAAATATTTCTAAGTATATGAATCAGCGGATGAAAGGAGTAGTTCGTTGGATTACGAAGAGAATAATAATGACCCGATTCGGTATATATTCCTAGATTTATCAGACTTGCCAACAACGCATTGTGTACGAAATTGCAGCTTTAAATACCTGTAAAATGCACAAAGGTATCTCGGTATGTGTGAAACATGCAAGGAATTGCTCATACCAAATAAATCTTTGTGCTCAATAAAGATATATTTTTTAACTAAATTGGTATATATAATTCTGCATTACGTGTTGCAATGGTTTTGTTCTTCGTCCTTGAAACGTGCNGTTTTTTAACTAAATTGGTATATATAATTCTGCATTACGTGTTGCAATGGTTTTGTTCTTCGTCCTTGAAACGTGCCTGAGAGTCCGATGCTGCGGATTCGATGTGAGAGAATGGCGCAACCCCCTTTCTCTAATATTGAACACACATAAATATTTTTTTATTCGTGACTGTATTAGATTATCGTAAAATTATCGCGTGAGTGTACAATATATAGGTGGTGTGAAAGCTAAAATAGTAATAATAAAAGTATATATTATTCTATTTTGAGACGGAGCGAGTTGCTATGGCAAGCGGGAACATGTAAAACTCGAACAAGAAACCATCCCGGCATTCATTTGGTGTGATTTTTAAAATAGAATTTCCGGCCGAACGAATTGAGTATTGAACCCGGGTCCCATCGAACCTGGGTCTTCCCTGGTGTTGACTTTTGAGTGCATATATCTGTGTTTATTATCCTATAAACTGAAGATGTCTTGTGTGAGAAATAAAACCAGCTGCTAGAGCGACAAGCCTCCCACCGGCGGTCAGTGCGCAAGGACAAAGTCCAATCCAACANATAAAACCAGCTGCTAGAGCGACAAGCCTCCCACCGGCGGTCAGTGCGCAAGGACAAAGTCCAATCCAACACCTGGTGCAGCGCGGTTGGCCGTGTGCGCGAGCTCAGATTACGACTGAACGTGCATCTCGTTTACTTCTGTAATAGGACTCGTAAGCACTTCTTTAAGTATGCTTCTGTCTTAATAATTTGTTATTGTGTCTGTCAGTTTCGCCTGCAATTGGGATATTTCTGGATCTCTGTGTGTGTAGGTGTGTATTGGTGCCTGTGTGTTTATCTTGTGAGCAAGTGGACAATGATNGATATTTCTGGATCTCTGTGTGTGTAGGTGTGTATTGGTGCCTGTGTGTTTATCTTGTGAGCAAGTGGACAATGATATTTTTTCCCTCTTATTTCTTAGTTTCACAGCATAACAAAGCATTGTTGGTTTCGCAAGAATTAAAAAAAAAATTCACATTTAATTTTTTATAAGCAAAAAAAATAACAAATGTAAAGTTCGACCCAAAATTTATTTACAAAAAAAATTGTATCTACATTCGAAAGGGATTACCATAACTCTCGAATTTCATGTTATCCGTAATGCACTGGCTGCGATATGCTCTAATTTTTTCGCACTTGTGAAGTATTTACTTATATGTTTCGAAAAAGTGTAAGTGTGGTGAATGAGAGCTT
>NQII01007368.1:77279-94380 GCA_002778355.1 Clitarchus hookeri | reverse complement strand
CTGTTTCACTTGGCGAGTGCAAGTATATTAAGGCTTAACTGCAAACTCACATAAACCAGTAAAATATTTCGACATCTCCTGCTGATAATACAAAATACTACTTCACACAGTGGCTTTCATAATATTTGTGCCCTATTAAAATATGAAGTTTTATTCCAAAACTCATCTTTTGAAATATTAGTTCCATCATTAAAAATTTCCATCCGTAGCCNACAGTGGCTTTCATAATATTTGTGCCCTATTAAAATATGAAGTTTTATTCCAAAACTCATCTTTTGAAATATTAGTTCCATCATTAAAAATTTCCATCCGTAGCCACATACATTTTTGAGATATGCCTGGTCATGAATGGATATGGTTCTGCAAACTATGTTATGCCTTCAACTTTACTAATCGCATCACAACTAACATTGGTAGACATATGCCTTTCTTTGTTTATCCCCTAAAATATATTATAAGAAAGTAATTGTAAACTCTGGATACTACTGCTATACATCAAAATAAAATACAAAAAATATTAATTGGTAAACATACTATAAAGCCACCGTTAAATTTGAGTATTATATACCCCAAAAATTTCAGAACTAAAATAATGATATTATTTAATAACATGCATATTTAAAAGTACTTCCAAAACAATAACGCAGAATTAAAGAAATTGGCTCACACCGCTACTGCGGTAACAAGCCTTTCGTACCAGTGAAGTTGTAAGTTAAAAATACAATCCATAAAGTAAACTTTGCAGTTTTTAACATAAACAAATTTATCCACTGCTTTCTTGTTCAAGGCCAGTTATACAATGACGAACGCTTACGAAAACTGACAAGAAATACATTTTATTTGGAAGTCACTTTAACTCGACAATCGCACATTTATCAAAACTGTACACATTTTACAACGAACAACTGCGTATAGTTCTCTATTTTTTGCAAATTTAAAATTGTTAAGTATCTCATTTCACGGGTAGGGTTCGTCTACAGTTCCTTAAAATATATAATTAAAGGCTATTCACGGTAAAGTGAGCACATTTGAAAGCCCTCCCATTTGTAATAATAGTCAATACATATTTTAGTCTTAGACATAAACTTCCTAGTGTGGTAGAATAAACATACTGTGTTTATTACTTACAAGGCAATATTTATTTAAACAGGTGGTTAAAGGATCAAATATGACTGAAATAATAAGTAACTAGGGCTTCAAAAGAGCTCATTTTACAGGGAACAGTATTTAGTAGGTCTTATCGCATATTATAGGTCAATACCTTGTTAATATATATAATAAAATAAAACCATGCAGTAAACCTCTTATTATATTTTTATTATATGATTTTAATATGACGTTAACGCATGTAATTTCTAATGATGCAACATTTGACATATGTTTGGAATCTTAGTTTTTCATATTGCACTTAAAAATCGAACATTTAAAACTTCTCCAACTCTGCTTATTTGAATGCAGGTTTATTTAAACTTGTCCAATTGAATCAGTCCAATTCTACTGATAATTTTAGTTGGTTGTATTCACTTATTCAAGAGCAACTTCCACTGGGTTTTAGTGAGTAGTACTGGTCTTGCAATAACATTTCAGTGCAGTCCACTTGTTCGCCAGTCGATAGGTTCTCATTAACTGAAGATTCAGTAATATAACATAAGCAATTTAAATAACTGGATCCGATTTAGAGTATAGTATGAACAAAAACTTCATTCTCAAAGAATTAAACATTTTTTATTGTAAATACTTGATAATCAAAATACCTTTACCAGACTACTGATATCGTTTCTCTTGTTTCGGACGAAGGATACTTCGTACTTGTTATGGGTCTCCGGTAGGTCTATGAGCAACATCCCTGACTTATCTCTTGATGGGGATGCCGCATGGTTCGGCAACTCTAACAACCTGTACATTCACTGCGCCATCAACGTCTCAAACTACACGGTAAGTTCCTTAGATAATGGGCGAAATTGTAAAAATGCTGGCTCAAGCTTTTCATCAATTGTTCATCCATAAAATCTCGGACTCCGTCAATGAACTTCACATGTAAATAAAATCTATAAAATAATTATAACTATTTTAACACCCGTTAAAAATTCACTAGCATTTGCATTCCCACTAACCTTCTGACACAACCACTCATCATCTTTCCTGGTCGTTATGTCAGCACACGCTGAGAATCCCGTACCACAATGTGTAAAAACTTATTAGCAGTCCAACTTCACTGTTACATTAACAATATATAATCACCTATTATCACCCTACGGTCACTGAATAAACCGCCTGTAATTTACTCAACCCCTACTCCCAATTCACAGCTATCTTTGCGCATACAAACCACATATAACCTAAGCCACGACGTCTTGGCCACCGTAGACGGATATTGGCATATATACTTCCTCAAGATATTACGTCCCAAATTTGCGTTAGTTGAAAAGTCATTACTGACAGAACAACCGCATTCCTTACATAATTTACCTCTGCACCAACTGAACATCTAGGTTCAAAACCCACGCTATATTGCGTGGATGTAAAGCGTGGGTTCAAGTGTATGCGGGTTCGATTCCCAGTTCAACCATACTGATATGTTTTCAATTATTTTTTTTAAATCACTTAAGGCGAATGGTTGTATAAGTTCTAGACGCTGGCCATGGCGAGTCCTTCTTCGCTCCTAGTCCTTCTTGTTCCTGATTCTTTTCTGCTGACCCCGCTAACGATACATTAAGAAAAAAACATATTATAAAAACAGAAAAGAAAATGGTCAGTTCACACACACAAATTCATCCACATAGCTAGAAAGAGATGGATTAACATGTTTTTGGTATACATATTAAGGTACGTAATATTTTTGAAATTTTGTAACTATCACAGGCATAACCGTTAACTATTGCAGTCTCTTATTTAGTGTACGGTCGCAATTTAAGAGATTATGACTTATTCGGTGTTTTAGCTGCCCTCAAATCAAGACAAATATACGTTAAATTTAATTTTGTGTACATCCCAAAGGTATAAAATTATATAGATGGTGCAAATAACATTCACCACAAAACTTAAGACATGAAACTACGAAACTACTATGAAACTACGAAACTACTATGAAACTACGAAACTACTATGAAACTACGAAAACGTAATATGGTGAAAGAAACTTTCCTATTTTTTAAAAAGTAAACGATAAAAAATATGAGCATGTCAAAAGAAGGAACAACTGAAATTATAAAAATCGTTAGACCAGTTCTAAATCAAACAGTTCCTTCTAGAAAAAATTTCGAGAATGTTTGGCCTACTAAATAAACACACGCAGTTTCCACCAAACAACGACTATCCAGAAAATAGTTTTTCGACTTCCGAAACGACAACATTTACAAGAATATGAGGACAGGGAGTTTTGGAATTCATAAATTCAACCAGATAAAAATAATGTATGTTTTCATATTGCGTTGGTTTATATTAAGAATGAGTATAATAAATTATGTGTTGGGATGAATAGTCTACAGAGATAGCTAACTCTAAAGGAATTACTGAACATTAGATATACGTGTGAGATACTTATCCATAAAATTTATGATCTCATAATTATCTCATAGATTACTGTAATGATAATGACCGAGTCAGAGTAAAACTGTCGTTGAAAAATAACATATAACTAATAAGTATTTGTAATTAATTATCCATTTAGACAACAGTTTTCTATATATGGGGAAATAGAAAATTTGCTGACAAAATTAAACACCTGAGAAAAGAAATCTTGACAGGGGAACTACCTTGGTCCAATTAAAGTTACTTTGAAAAGTTAGCAGAGTAAATATTAACATCTTCAGTAACATTAATTAAATAACATATTGCCTTTTTAAAAATATTGTTGAGTATGAAATTAAAAGTTAATATAAAATAAATGTAAAACCTTTGTTTCCTCTGCCTGAGTAAAAATACCCTTACTTTAATTCTGCCTCTCACTATAACATTTGTGTGAAGTAATTGGCAGATCACAGTATGACAGAGTACGGCTACATAACAGGGTTGTTTTGATTTTTTTACCAGAAACACATTCGTTGAATTTTCTTTACATTCACACCTAAGTATATATTTCAATTTTGTATTCATTGGTAAGCTAATTACGACACACATCGTTCACAAGAGATATAACGATCTATCTTACCCATACATGTTTCATAGTGAACTAAGAATAAAATAAAGTTTTTTTTTCCTTAATAAAGCGTGTTTCAAATATTAATTTTACAAAAATCGATAAACTCTTTCCTTTGTAGTCGTCCAATTCGATAGTTAGGGGATACGAGTTAAGCTTACAAAGTCTAGAAGTACATGCGAATTCTAGTAAAATTTTAAAGCAAAATTATTGAATGGTTATCAAGTAACATGGGTCGAAATAAGCTGAACGGAATGCAATGCTTCCTACGGTTGCTATGAAATTATTTCATTAGACTGTAATGAATTAGGATATAACGTACAATTTCTAAGACCGGATTGTAACTTCAGAGTACATTATATATACTATGCGTGGAATAGTGGTATCAAAAAAAAGTAAAAGGGATATTGCAAGGACGCAAGAACGTGTGAATGCGGTCGGCATTTTGCATATTTCCTACACAGATAAGCATTAGTAAGAATTTGTATGGTTATCTGGTACCTAATAAAAGGAGTTTCTTGATATCCTTATAATGTGTGATCGTTTTTAGTAATGATTATTTGCACATGTTATTCAATGTGTAATAAAGATAAATTATTTAAGGACTTACTACCCATAACTTTATNTTGCACATGTTATTCAATGTGTAATAAAGATAAATTATTTAAGGACTTACTACCCATAACTTTATTAATATCTACCGAAATTTTCATCTGATGAAGTCACACTAAACCTGTCAAAACACTGAAGACATCTTTATTGTAGTGAGTCTTTTAAAGAATATTAATACTTATATTATATGAAAACAATTTATTGCTTGAGTAACCATTTCCGAAGCTTAATCAAGTGATTTAGCAAACCACGTGTTTGGTTTGGTGATCAAAAAATTTAAAGAGTTTCATTGTCACTGGCTTAAGTCAAATCGTTTCTCCACCAGGTGCAGTACGCAGCAAGTATGGGCACTGTGAGCGAACACTCCTTCAACTCCACCGACTGTCTCGTAACAGCCAGCACCGCTGGGTACGACATGACGTCAGCAGTATTTTGGGAATATAACTACATTGGCTCAAATTACGTCTACACGGACACTGCAACCAACTGGACCAATTTTGAGCACACATCGGATATCAGCAGTTTTGAGTGAGTCCAAAATATATGTGCGAGTAGTTATATCGTGTAAAATCAATAAACATTTCCATAGAAACAGGAAGTATCATTGAAATGAAAACCAGCGCCTTTCTCTTCGTGGCCTTTACCTTTCCTCCTCGAACTGCAAGGCAGAGTTACAAACGAGCTGTGAGTGATTATTGACGCGTGCCCGATAAGGCAATCGGAACTCGTGCCGCTCGCATTCTTGAGAGGATTGAATGTCTGGGGTTATCGTTGAAAGAATGTTCTGGCCATCGTCCTTGCCATTGGTAAATATAATTTGCAGCGGGCCTCCGAAACTTGAGCATTGTAAAAGGGCCTTAAGATCTAGGTGTACAGTGACCAGCAGGAGTGAAGACTGCGACCATCAGTACCGTAGAGAGTGAGACTGGCGGGCGGGACTATGAGACTGGATGCGAGAGTGACTGACATTTGGAATGATGGCAAAAGAGAATGACTGCAGCAAGAATAAAGATAGTGCTAAGAACTGTAGTTATACGTTTAAAAAAATGTACTCTGCTATATTTGTATTAAGTCCTCCATCGTTTACGAACTCGGATACGTCCCTGGCGTATTAATTCACCGATATTCAATTAATTTTAAGGACAGCAATTTTAACTATTGAGTTTAAAACAAGCTGAATTTTATCCTGTTTGACATTACGTGTAGATCAGGTTACTGTTTAAGTAAATTGCATTATCTATAACGCCTTAGAAACTAAATACGTGTATCTTAATACGGATTTTAAATTACATTTTATTTTAACTTATTTAAACTATGTTAATATAATTTGATTTATTGATTTATTTGAGTGGTTGAATTGTTATTTATTTTCAATAACATTATTTAATTTTACCCTTAGCTCACAACATAAAATGATTCACGTGCCGTGCTTTCAGTGGTACCTACACACCACAAAAAATATAAATAATTATTTTGTAGCCACCGTAACTTGAATGAAAAGTAGGTTCATGCGACCTACATTAAGATAATAAGTGGAGTGATGGAAATAATACGAATGTAAGTTCCTTGTACATAAGACGAGCCTTAGCTTCATGTTTAAGAGAAAAGTATTATAAGTCAGTTGAATTGAATGCAAATGGATATCAGAATTATTAGATCTCCTTTGTGCATATTTTTTTCTTTATTTTATAGCTCTCTTATTTGGATAGCTGACATTTAAATATTTGTTTCTCAGAAAGTTTTGTCTGACACCAATGGTCATCATCAACTCGGTCGTTTTAGAATCTAAGTAGAAATAAAAATGTTCTGAAACAACGATTCCACAGAGAAACCAAGCTGTGTGTGTCTTACAGAATCTTTGGTGACCAACACATCTACATGAGTTGTCATGTGATGAGTATGTGAACTTTGTGCCGTGGCTTGTTGTATGTGTTTGTGTGTATGCAGTATGTGGAACAGGTGTTTGTTAAGCGAGGCGGAATATGTTATCCAGAAGATGGTCCTAGTGAGGCCACGTCTCGTCTTCCACGATATGTTAGTCGCCTGTGGTCGCTCTCTCATGGCACAGCTTGATATAACGGACTATTTCACCGAGTAGTTGCTCCACTTGAAAATAACATGTATTTCAGTAGAATCATTAGTGAGCCAACATATGAAATAAAACTTCAAACAGTAAAGACGTTTATTATTTATGTATTTAAATTACCACATTCTGTACGAAATGCGTTCTAACACTATCCTAATACCAAATATTATTTTACACTATTCCTATAAGAGTTAAACAAAATCAAAAATATATTACTAAATTTAATGTTATATAAAAATCTAATTATATCCATGAAATTTATAAATAATCATTGTGTTTTTATTTATGAATTCAGTAATTTTAAAATAATTTTAAATATAGATATAAAAATTAATTTTTTCCTAGGTTGCTGGAATTTTATTCCAAATTAGAACTTATATACTCCATAAATCGTTCATTGAGTGTGATATTAATTAATGCATTTATCCACAGCTTGTAGCTAGGTTTCCTAATTGATGATTATCTTTTTACATTTATTCTTAATTTAGTCTCTTTTTATCGGTCCGTGCACTAGTGCCTCTAAGAGTGGATAGAAGTATGGAATTCTACTGTCTACGAAGGGGTTTAATTATACCGTATTGCAAGAATAGTTTGTGTGTTTCTTTCCCTTTTACACCTACTATGGCGCAGTTGTCTTATGGAAGTCGGTGACTGGGTGGAGATATCCAGTTCCTGTGTCTTTGCNATTTACACCTACTATGGCGCAGTTGTCTTATGGAAGTCGGTGACTGGGTGGAGATATCCAGTTCCTGTGTCTTTGCTTTTACTACACAAGACCCTTCAGAACACTATCGTGTATAATACGATCGTGTACATAACACCAAAAACAACATAGGATGTCTTAATTAACTCTGGTTTAATGAATTTGAGAATATAAAATACCTGTTTATAATTTACTCTCTGTATTCCACAATATATAATTGTTTACAATGACGTATATGTATAATCAGCAGCATGGGATTATCGATTAATATTGTTGAAATCATTATCTTTAAAATTTTTGAAATTAATTGCACGGCATTATTACACACTAAAATTTGTATTTTGGGCATCAGTAACTTGAATACTAAGGAGTCGTGTTGATTGGCTTTAATAGCGAGAACTTGAGGTTAAGTGAGATGAATATGGAGCTATGTTATAATTCAAGGGCGGGGGAAACTTGAGTTACCTGAGAAAACCCATCGCCCAACGACAATGTCCTCTTTGTTTCCCTGCGAGAAACGTACAGTCACACCACCCTGGGAATCGAATCCGGTTCACCTTGGTAGGAGGCGAGTAGCCTGACCCCTGCACCAACGCGGCATCTTAAATGCTTAAGAGTGCAACATTTTATCAGGGCGTAGGTTACAACAATCCGACATGCTGAATATGCAGATACGCTTTTCGGTAATTGGGGATGATAATGGCAAAATAAGTGGCTGGTGCAAGCGAAACAAAATTGCGGCACGAGGTACCAGATGAGGTTGGCAGCAACAATCACAATTGTGTGTACTAGTTACATTTTGGTTTTATGAAGGCACTTTATCACATATAACGTGTGTGTCTTGTTAGATACGGTCNTGTGTGTACTAGTTACATTTTGGTTTTATGAAGGCACTTTATCACATATAACGTGTGTGTCTTGTTAGATACGGTCCTATACTGTGAATGGCATTATAATCAAATCATCAGGGACACTATCACTTATTTTTATATAAATTTATCTCGTGGCTCTTTTTTTCTACCTCGCATTGTCATTCACTTGTTTGTGTTGGTGACACGTTACTAAAATCATTCAGTAGGGCCTTCAGCGTGCTAATCCAAACATTACATTGATGGATGACACTGGAATAATAAATCATTTATACGAATACAAAAGAAAAACTAAAAGCCATATAAAATTATATCATGCAAAAAATGAAAAACTCTTTGGATAAAATTGACTCAGTTTATAGTATTTAAAAATATTGTCATTAGTATATATGCGTTTGTTTAGTAAATAAATTTATTAGCTATTGATTATTGCTAAATTTTATGAACAAATTTTTATAATTGCAGATATGCAAATTGTCGGATTCTATGACTTTTAATGCGTCGAGATTGTGCGTTTGCAGTTATGAGGTTTGCCTNTTAAAATTTACTCAGTTTATAGTATTTAAAAATATTGTCATTAGTATATATGCGTTTGTTTAGTAAAGAAATTTATTAGCTATTGATTATTGCTAAATTTTATGAACAAATTTTTATAAGTGCAGATATGCAAATTGTCGGATTCTATGACTTTTAATGCGTCGAGATTGTGCGTTTGCAGTTATGAGGTTTGCCTGGTGGGAGTCAACTAAGAAACTTACTACATTGTACGATTTTTATGTGCTACTTTCGCTCTCAGGCAAGTGTCATCGACGCTATAATTTCGCCACGTTCTCCAATTTTAAATTCATTTCAGTATAAATTACCCAAATTTCTCGTATCTTTTTTTAACCCCTAGGAAGTAAATAGTTTACATAGATTCTCCTAGTGGCAGGTTATAAAAGATAAAAGTTATTTTTAACCCATTCAAGCCCAGTGTACAGAATTGTGTCCATAATGAGTATGAAAATTAAATCTGTCAATTACTGTGTCTTACGAAGGCGAGAGCTGAATGAAATTTCCTGTGGGTTACTGTTTCCCAAACCACTCTACTGATAAACCTTATTAATAATTCTCTTTGTTACAGCTGAACACAATAACCTTCACCTCATTGATTAGGAAAACAATAATAACGCTGTTTCTCCTCAATTATAACAACCATTGAAACATTTCTTGCTTGCAACACCAGAAGTTATAAATTGAAGGGGGTCTGAAGAGTTGGGAAAGAAACATTTTGACAATCTTAAAATAAGGGTATGATTAACATTTCTTTACAAATTGGTTATGATTTATTATATTTGCTATTATTGGCTGTTCATGGTTAATTGAGCACATTTAAAATCAACCTTTGAAAATTGCCACTGCCCTTGCATGCATATATTTTAACAAGCACACTGACTGGCGTGAGCCCAATAAAATTGGCAACGTTGGAGGGAAAGTAGTTTCATGTCTCGACGTTGGACTGAAAGTGGTAAGTCAACATTTGTAAGTACTAAAATGGTTCATTTCGGTTTCTGCTTTATCGTAACGCTTATTAGTGTAAGGATGAGAAATCTTGCAAAATATCTACTTTTCTAATAATTCCACATATTCACTCGACCGAAGTAAGAGTAAAGTAATGAGGCCCGTTGCAACCTTAACTATACAGTTGGTGGAAGATTATACAATTTTAATACAAGTAGATCTTAAGCAGGGCTTTCAAAACTGCTTAGTTTAAAGCGAATGTTTGGTTGTCGTACTTGAATTAAATTGTCTGTAAAATTGAAATATGGAAATAAATAAATTCATTTATGGGTAAACATTCAATTTTTCAGGATATCACATATTTCATGTAACTAAATAAAATTTCCTACCTTAATTAAGGTCTGTTATTTACGGAATTTCAATGGGTAATACCATCTTCCTTCGAAATTTAGTAAACAAGATGCCATGTTAATTACCTTACAAATCTTCAAAACTCTGAGCAGCGTACATAAATGACGGATACAATTTATCAGAATTGCATTAAATGGAAAGTTGCATGGTGCAACACTCTCAGAACTGTTTCCGTGTGAAACAGCTACAGAGTTTGATAGAATGCGGTTGTTTTCTCACCAGACGTGGGAAATGTTGGGCAACGTCCGGGAAAATAAAACCGCACAGATACCGTCATCTATGGATATGTGTGTGTGTCTGCGTATAAATAATAATTAGCATGGAAATACCTCATTGGTATAAGACTCAAAGGTCACCAATTTTAAGTTCGCAAAAAAAAAAACATAATAGTTCCGATGGTTGAGACTATGAACGTCTGGA
This sequence comes from Clitarchus hookeri, assembly GCA_002778355.1. Lineage (NCBI taxonomy): Eukaryota > Metazoa > Arthropoda > Insecta > Phasmatodea > Phasmatidae > Clitarchus > Clitarchus hookeri. The sequence goes on along the minus strand of NQII01007368.1, from coordinate 83,641 downwards.
TTTGCTGGCTAATATCAGTATGATTATCACATGGAATGAGAAGTGGTGATCAACAGAATGTTTTACGTTGTCTCTTTCAGAGAGAAAAATTACATGAATTGAATTTTTAAGATGAGGAAACCATAACATATTGTAAATGCAATACATAGAAGCACTCTAAGAAAAATCTCACGTGTCCTGTTCGTGCGGCAAGGGATGACAGATAATGCATCCTTACATGTGATGCTGTACTGTTGCCCGATCGATGAAAACTTTTGCTATCACAAAAATATCACGCCGCCTCACAAGGGAAGATCAAGATGAAGCGTCCATCTTGAGCCTCGTTGGTGACCATCAAAATGTAGTGGGTTAAAATCCACCTTCCTCAATGAGATTTTTATTTTTTATTTTTTTTGGTGTTACTAGTGGTTATCGGAATATGAAAATTTTACATCTTTGACCCTTGTCACATCCGCCTTCCCATACTTCCCATACCAGCTATATGAAACAATCCTGCAGCAGCCACCTGCGTTTAAAAAGTTTGCTTGGGAAGAAAAAAAATTAAATTTTAAAGGTCGTTCATGATAATTGGGGCATTCTTGAATTCAATTTCTGAAAAAAAAATCATTAATAAGTGCATATATTTGAACGTAAAAAATGACCACAATACTCACAGTTAAGTTGGCAGCGAACTACGAGAAATAGTTCCGTGTTTTAACGTCTTACCAGTCACAAATTAAAAATTAGTTGTCACCTGCTATTCAGTTTCTTTTTTAACTATGCAAAAAGAATACAATTTCGAGGTATTGTAAATTATTAATTATTATTTCTCTTTCACAATATCGCCTGGTTGACTGGCTCACAGAACGTTCAAGTTAGCTGATACATTGTTTGTTTGCGTGTGTAACGTATGTGAAATGAAAGATGTGAGATAGTTTGCCATTAATATAATTTGAGTTTTCACATATTTTATATAATTGCACAAAATCACGATTAACGAAATTTTCAAATGGTTGTTTCTCGGTTCACAATACTCTCCAGCATCTCTGATGAAATTAACGTGGCAACGACAGTTTTACAACCAAATTGATATTAAGCGGTGGTTTGTAACTCCTATAAAATATATTCACTTAATTAATAAGTAAAAGGATTTTATATTCTTTCGAAGTGAATCGGCAGTGTTTGTTATTGTTTTATGTTGTATTTAAATGTGATTGCTTATCCCAGAATTTTTTTTAATTTCACATAAGCTGCTGCCCTAGAAAATGTGCTTCAATCGTGCAATTCAAGTCGGTATACATATTAAACTCCTAATAATCTTGAATAAATTTTGTATTAGTGTTTTTCGTTATATTTGGGATATGCGTTACAATTCTGAAAGCTTAGCTTTAATAAATGTGTGTGTGTTATTTAGTATTCACGCGAAACCCATTCACTAGTTGATACCTCGGCACGTAGGTAAGTAGGGTAAAATATATTGCTTGGCTTTTTGAGCAATGTTAAAGTTTTGTGCATGCTGTGCGGCAACTTAAGACGCCATGTTGTTGTTCTGTGGAGTAGAGTGATAGTTCAATTGGTGTTTTAAGTATACGATTTGTTTTGTATAAGTGCTGGTGTCCTGAAGAAAGCGACATATTTTTTGTTGTTGAGGGCAAGTGAGTAATGCCTGCAATTAGCGTGGCATGTAATATTTTAGTGTCAGAACCTAAGCTTTGAGTTTTTTCATATATCGACTATTGTAGATGCAACCTAAGTTTCTTCCCGTGCTTTAACCTGCATAACAGCACATTCATAGGTTTGGTCTAACACCTACCTCTAGCCCTATTTAATCATGTCTAGCTGGGCTATTCGGATTGGGATTCGAGCAACTATTCTGATACCCGCAAAGCTTTATATTTATTGCTCTCCAGTACTAAAAATAATACACCTGTATTTACTTTCAGATGATAAGACATTGTTAAAGGTAGAACTAACGGCTGCAGTGAGAGAATGAAGCAATGAAATGGGCAGCAACGTTTCTTGTAGATTGGTATATGCCATAACTAGTAGCAAGTCCTTTATTCAATTACCGTTTACAACCTTGTATGCAAAAGCTCCGGAATAAAGAAATCATTTTCATGGCTTGTAAGATATGGCGCCTGCACCAAGATGCATAGCAGCCTGGCACCAGCGTGGCAGATATGGCGCCTGCACTAAGATGCATGGCAGCATCTTAAGGTCATCCTTCGGGTTTCACAAACGAAATTGATAAGACCCTTGCTGATCGTGTTAAACATTAAGAGAGCCGTGGATTTGGCTTCACTCTGAAAGAACTCTCTCCAGCAACATATTAATATGCCTTGAAATGAAAAACTGAGGTACAACATTCTTGGAAAGAGAACAAAATTAGGGGGATGGGGTGGGGAGAATTTATGTCTTGGGTTTTACAGGTGAAACGGTCTTAGTTTGAGGAAGCCTGAAAGTCTGTTTAAGGAAAGAGCAGCTGATGTCATCAAAGAGGCTGTTAATTCTTATTTGGAAATGCTGGGCAGTGTGCTAACTGAGTTCTCTCTACACAATAAGACAATCCATATGTATATATATTTAAAATTTTTATATTGATGAAAGTGGACTCTCCTTAAACAATTAGAAAACAAAAATAATAACACAGCGAAGGAAAAAAGAAGTATTTGTCTGACAAATATCGAGAAAAAAAATTACCACCAGTGCATGTTGCTTTGCTGCTGGGTAACATCCCACCACTGGTAATTTTCAAGGGAATAGGCCAACGTCCGGCATTCACAGAAATTCTCCATAATGGATTAGTTGTGGCCATGAGTGAAAAATGGCTCATAAACGAAGGAATATAACTGAAATTCCTGGAGCACTTTCAAAAACATCATGTTTTCTGAAGAGTACTTTTTATTTTAGATGGCTATTCATCTCATACAGCACTTTCATATATTCTGTATTTCTATTAAGCGTGTGTTGGAGCTGAACGTAAGAGCAGCCCATTTGTGGTAAATTTTTGTAAACTTTTTGGAACGAAAAGAAGGAAGAATAACTTGTACAAATAATTAATGTTTTTTTTAATTAGCCAATTCTGTTTCAATTAAAATTTATTTATACATTGCTGTTCTGTACATATTGGTTTGAATATTACGCTTGTTTAAACTATAATATACTTTATTCACTGTAATACATATGATGCATGGCGTAATTAGGAGTATTAATTAGAGCGGCGCTGTCACCAAAAATCCCCCCCACCCCCAGAAAGCTTAAACCAGGAAAGGGACTTCCGACGCGTGTCTTTCATTCACGCTTGTCGAGGTCAAGCCCGGATGAGGTATATCGCACTTCCAGGCCCTTACATGTATCCTACATCGCAGGCTTCCCACCCTCCTCTCCTCTCCGCCCCTTAGCAAGCCTCGTGAAATGTGTAAACGCCGAGAAATCACGAGATAGTCGGGCCATAGTCCGCCTGAATTTGAAAACCCACACCGAGAAACAGCTGACAAGCTTGGAAAGTAGTGCCGAGAACCCCCCTCCCCCCCTAGTTAACCTTGGGACAATGTGAATACGCACCACGGAAGAATAAACTGACAGGGTAAGTTTTTAACCACCCTTCCTCCCCCCAACCTTCAGGAACCATGGCACATGTTAGAAGTGCATTATACTGTGCTTCCTCCCACCCCCCTTCTCCAACAACAGAGACATGTGTAGGAAATTAGGGAGGGAGACGAGAAAGGATAGAAGCCTCTTTGTGGGGAGGGTGGGAAGCACGTCAGTAGAGCAATTCGTTAGCAGTTCATCAGTACAGCAGAGTGGACAGTTGATTATCACTGCACAGAGAGGTTAGTTCCGGAGTAGTTCATTATTACCGGACAGAGTAATCAGTCGTTATCACCGGAGAGTTCGTCAGTACAGCACAGAGAGAGGTCAGCCGCGCCGAGAGAGCTAGGCCAGGAGTTCGGAACCCTGCCAAGTCCGTCAGTCGAAGTAACGAGCAGCAAGTGGCGCGGAGTACGTTACCGCCACCCCGGAATGCGCAAGAAGGTAGTAAGTTGCGACACTAAGGGGTCAGCCAAATCGGGACGCGAGATGCAGGGCCGAATCAGAGACAGTTACCAGAGTCACGTCGGAAGAGTAGTTTCACCACGTCGGGACGCGAGTCAGCCAGCCAGTTACCGCATAAGTCATTCAGTTTCCAGTCAGTCAGTTGCAACGCACCGAGAAGGCGGAGTCGAGTGATGAACTTCACCGAGAAGTGTCATGTCAAGATAGTGGGATTGTCCAGTGCAGCCTGTAGCCACGAATGACGGGTGGGGGCCCACACAGGGTCCCTTGCCAGGACGTGGTAGGGTAGTAAGCAGTCAGTTATTACCCTATGCCCAGAATTGGAGCGAGTGGTGAGTTTCACCGAGAAGCGACACGTCAAGAGGAAGCCAGCTGCATGCAACAAGCCAACCACAGAAGGCCTTTAACAGGCCCATCCAGTTCACCAGACCTCATCAACTGCCGGAACATATCCGGGCCATCCAACTCACCAGACCTCAACTGCCGGAACAACTACCACGCAACAGATGCAGATAAGTAACCCCGTCGTCACTCAGGTACCTGTCCTGTCACCTAATGCCCCTACAGCATCAGAAACATAGCTAGAACATTATAACCAGCACTTCAGGCATTGAACTCGCAGGCCGTTAATGTATGAGTAAATCCTCGGCAGTAAGTATGTATAAAGTCCCGCAACAGTGCCGGGAATGGGTAAATCAATTGCCGTTAAATAAACCTGTTCAAAACTAAGAAGTCATGATGAAGTCATTGTGTGATATACCCTCAAATCCAAGGCAGCCTATAGTCTGTGCCAATAAACATTAACCGTAGACCCTACGAACCATCTCTACACCACAGATGGGATGTAGCATCATGAGTTACATATTACCCCACAATATTTCCCAAATAACCCCTCGAAATTTCTTCACTTTCAATCTGGCGGGTAATTCTGATAGCTCGATTTCAGCAGTATAGTTTCATTGAATTTAAATTATTAATTTTCCTATCGATATGTAAAATAATCAACTATTTGTGTACTTGCATAAATCCTTTGTGCCACATCAACTTTTATTTTAAACAGAGAATTATTGTTAAGCTTTCTAACTAGCTACACTGTACGCTATGTCTCTCGTTTGGAAACAATGATGACAAAAAAAATGTTTTATACCACATGTGAAACCTTTTTTAGTGTAATGAATATGTTAAACCATTGTTATAACTTCTATACTAAGAGTTTGAATTGTATAAGCCGGTGCATCAAAAGGTAAGTAGGTTATTTGGGAAAAAATAAGGGTCTACTTTGAATGTGTGAAAGCAGTTTCATGAAAAAGTATTTTAATTGCCTAGGTATTAGGTAGTTAGTATTATGGTGAAGTAATGTTCATATAAGTGCAGATATAAAAATTTTATAAACGAAAAGTGTTTGTTTTCCTAAGTAAAACAATATGCCTTTGTAAAAGTTAGGGTTACGTGTTTTTTAAATTTTGTGGCCGGAGGAATGCTTACAAAACTTACTTCTANTATGCCTTTGTAAAAGTTAGGGTTACGTGTTTTTTAAATTTTGTGGCCGGAGGAATGCTTACAAAACTTACTTCTAAAGGCAAATATGCCTGTTAAAGTATGCCAATGTCATGACATTGCTGTTGTTTTCGTTACTTGTAATAGTAGCAGCAGCTTTTGGCTTGTGCATAGTTTTGTATTCCAATATTAATTTGTTTTGTATTTATGCTAATTCTTCTCATAAATGTCGTTAAACATAATTCTTAGGTCATTTAACGATTGTTTAGTGCACATTGTATAAAGGAACTATTATTCNTATAAATGTCGTTAAACATAATTCTTAGGTCATTTAACGATTGTTTAGTGCACATTGTATAAAGGAACTATTATTCCATAGTTTTTACAAGCGTCCCTTTCTTTGACGGGCGAGCATGTAAGTATTCATAGTGTTTTAAGATGTGCGTTATATACGTCTTTGGCGGTATTACTGTAATGAGGAAAACAATCATGTTTAACACATCTTCTATCCTGTTGACAACCTAAACGAAATACTTATTTTTTTCATGACCTCTGAAGGTTTAACTATTGTTAAAGATATAAATATATTTCTAAATGGGAAAAAAAAAATAATTGTGAACGTCAATCAATATTCACATACCAAAACTACTTACTGAAATTAGAGTATATGTTTTTATAGTGCTAATTACAATTATCATTTTTCTTGTTGTTTTTTTTTTATAAGTACGAATTGGATATGAGCCAGATGATGCAAACACCAGCTTAAAGTCATGTCGTGTGACGGTTTAGGAATTTTAGAGTGATGCTGGCCTACAACAACCCCCCCCCCC